>CAEGAD010101768.1:0-76954 GCA_903067055.1 Poeciliopsis paucimaculata
TGAGGCTATAATCTTAGTACCGTGGAGATCTGGCTTTAAATGGACGAAGCAAAATAAAGTGAAAGTGTGGAATACTTGCTGCTGTTTTGGGTTAGAGTGGCTAACCGCCATTGCTAACTCCTTCTCCAACCTCTCACTGCACCGTCACAACCACACAGCACAATAGAACCCGATCGAACCGTTATATCTAGGATTTCTGTCGGCTAATGTGTCTCTCTGGTTTTGAAAATGGGCCGACAGCTCTAAGATCGTGTAGTGTGTGCTGGGTCTTACACTAAGGAACTGAGGAAGCGAGGGTCAGTGGAGCACCGGAGTTGAGCCTGTTTTCATTCAATGTCAAAAACAGAAAGAGAAAAAGGCCGGATGAAACGATAAAGTCGATAATTGAAATGAAGTCGATAGTTTTAATTTATCGTTCGATTAATCGATTTATCGTTTATCACGACAGGCCTACATGTGTTCCTGAAGGAAACGTCAATTAAAATTAAGTATATTTTGATTTAGATCAGTTATGATCACAACAATTATTTCTATTTGCTAAATACCAGAATAACAAACTCTAAGACACTAAGCTCACTGAACTTTCTAACTTGGGAACAAAACAAAAGAAGAGGCTGTCATTATGTACAGTGAAGTGAATGGCTGAAGAGAGGAAGAGGGCAGTGATCCAAAAGCCAGGGAAAGAGAAACACAGCCAGTGTAAAGGTGGCAAATGCAGCCAGAAACAAAATCCTTAATTTTAGGAGACATGTCCTCCAGTCCAGATGTTTCCCAACCTTGGTTCTCAAGGTACTCCGTCCTGCACGTTGTAGAGGTTTCCCTGCAGTTCAGCAAGAGTTTGTTAATGACCCACCAACTGAAATCAATGTGCTGAAGCAGGGAAGCATCTAAAACATGCAGGGTAGCATGCCTAGAGCACCAGGGTGGAAGAAACTGCTGCAGTCTGATGCAACTAAACTGTAAGTGTTTGGCTTTGAGGGCCATTGCTACTTTTGGAGGAAAAACGAGTAAAGATAGCAAAAGGTGAAGAATGGGAGAATGTTGTGTGGGTGTTTTGCTGCCGGAGGGACTGGTGCACTTCATAAAGTAAACGGCAATATAATACAAGAACATTATGTGGAAATATTGAAGCGACATTTCAAGACATCAGGCATAAAGTTCAAGCTTTGGCAGAAATGGGTCTGTGGAAAGGACGAGGACCCTGAGCTAACACTAGATTACCTAACGACAACAAAGTCCATGTTCTGGACATTAAAAGGTTTGTGGAAAGAGCTGAAAAAATGCGCGTGGAAGGAGGTCTACAAACCCGACCCAGTCCCAGCGGTTCTGTCAGGAGGAATGAGTCAAAGTTCTACTTTGTTGTGAGAACCTTGTAGAAGAAAACCTACATTTGACCCAAGTCAACCCACTTTAACGACAATTCTATAAAATGTCAAGGGAATCCATTTTAAACTTCTGATCTTGTCTATAGGCATTTCTAAGTAGTAGGATCAACTGTTTGTCAGTTTTACGTCAAAGCAATTCCATACTGTGAAAGGCCAGTGTGTGGTGAAAGTCCTGTCCTCTTACCCTGGCACTGTGTGCTGTCTGCAGAGGGTTCATAGCCGGCAACGCAGGTGCAAGAGCCCACCGGAACCATCCACTCTCCGTCCCCGTTGCAGTACAGTTTGAGAGGGACGGACACCTCCATGGCGTTGGCCACGCAGGCCCCCGGTGCGATCACCAGGGAGGTGGCTTCTGCACCTGTGGCAGTCTCTGGGAAGACGGCAAAATTGGCAATGGTGGTGGAGCACTTCTTGAAGAAAACCCTGACTGAGATCAGCGACATGCAGGCCCCCAGGTCCTGGAAGGCCAGGTAGAACCCGGCCTTGGACAGGGGGCCGAAGCTGCGCACTTTGGTGTTGATTCTGCCGGCCTCCTTTTGAGAGAAGCTCTCGTCCGGAGCAATAGTATCCACCTTCACGTAAGGGTTCTCCCTCCACGGGGGGCTGCTGTCTGTAGCCATGTCCCCCTCTGACTCGTAGTAAAACAGATTGAAGGTCTCCTTGCAGGAGCCCGGGATGTTGGGGATGCTTCCACAGTCGCGGACAGAGAACTTGAGTTCCACGTAGACTCTAAGCACTCCCCTGCGGGGGATGAAGTCTGTCCTCAGCCAGTTGTTCTGGTTCGGCTGCTGGACGTTGCACACCTGGTAGGTTCTGATCGGGTTCATGGAGTCATCGTATCCGCTCACTTCCTCCCACTGTGGGGGAAAAAATAAAAGACAGAGGAGCTCGGTCAAAGCAAATCCTAGTAACCTGATTGCAAAGCTCGCGAGTGTTAGTGATTGTAGATTGAAAAAAAAGGGGGTAATTAAATTTCTGCCAGTAAATCTCAGCAGTTTTGAGATTAATCTCAGAAACTTTGTAGAGAAAACTTTGCAGTTGAAACTTTTTCATTTTTCAAACTCTGAAATTTCCAAGTTGTTTTTTGAAAAACATTTGAGATTATTCATAAAATTTCTAAGTTTTCTAAGTCACTCGTTTTTTTCCCTAGAGAATTTCGGAGACTAATGTCAAAATCTTGGAGCTTTTGTAGCAAATTCTCAACTTTTTACTCTCAGAAATGTAAAAGTTTTTTCTAGAAAATTTCTGAGATTAATCTAAAAATTTCTGAGTTTTTTGGATTCTTTTGGTTTTCTAACTACAATGGTCCTAATACGCCATAGTTTAACACAAACTACGGTCTTTATCACTTAAAAAACCCCAAAAGATCTAACATGTTGTTTGTTGACGTTAACTAATGCTTCCTAATGCAAACTGCTCAAGCATGGAAGATGTTCAAAACAGTCCTGTGGCGCTTGGAACGGATTACAAAAACGAAATGACACACACACACGCAGACACACATTCCCGCAGCATGCTGTGTGTACACGAGGCCTGTGAGGAATAATTTGCAGCTAAAACGCTTCTAATTGCATGAATCATTCAGAAAATTCCAATCATTATGGGCTATTAATAGATAACATTTTCCCATTAAAACACATTTCACGCATTCTATCTGTTTGACTAGTTCTGATGCCGACGCGCTCGGCATCAGAACCCCCCTCCCACCGTTGGGGCGGGGCGGGCACTCTTCTTCGCTGTGATCGCAGCAAAATGTGTCGATTTAAAAGCTTTATCAAATCCTACCCTCAGAAGATGCAGCGTAGAGCGGAAGAAGACCTGTCTGTAAATCTGATGCGGTGCAATCGATTGAGCTCGAGGAAAGAGATTTGGGTCTCTCAAACAAACGGCACTGTTGAAACTCAAACGTTCCCGTGGGTCTTTAATGAATGGAACTCCGTTTGTGTGATCCGGTCCAGCTGTGTGATCACTGCGCACTACGTCTTCATACACATGAAGCATGAGTGCATGTATTTACATATATTAGTTCATAAAGCTGCCACACTCAGCCGAGCTGTAGCTCAGGAAACGCTGATTTAACATCTTAGATGATCAAATTAAAGTAACGTTTGACTTTGTGTTTGCATTTATAAAACAGTGATGACAATACAGTTTCACATCATCTTGCAAAGTATCCAGGCCCCTTGAGCTTCTGCATTTTGTCTCATTACAGACGCAAATCTTAATATATTTTATAGAAATTTATGTCAGACCTACACAGTTTGTGCTTAATTGTGAAGTAAATCTTTGAAATGACTTATCTTGACTCTCTTTACTCTGATACCCCTGAATTCAATCCAGTGCAGAGAAACAGCTTAGCTTCCCATGGTAACTGTGGAGGAGCTGCCAAAATACAAATCTCAGGTGTGAAAATCTGCTAACGAGTCATCATTGGTGCACTTTGACTTAAACTTATTAGAAATGTGGCACAAAGAAAGTCAGAATTGTAAAAACCTATAAGAAATCTTGCTTGTCAGTTTGACATGACCAAACATGTGGATGATGGTGTTTTCTGATCTGGCAAGAGATCCAAACAGAGGACCATACTGGAAGTAAACGTCTTATGCCCCGTCTCTATTGGTGTCACTTAACTGGTTCTTCCTCAGTCAGCCTCTGCCAGATTCAGCTCTGTTTGCAAATACTGCAGTTCTTTCTTTGGGTGGTTCAAGCTGGATCTAGTCGGGTATTGTGCTCAAGCAATTTGATTGGCAGAAGACTGTATTCGTTGGTTGGCCCATAGATTTACGTCAACCACATCCACATCTCAACCACCAATCCACAACGAGACCGTAGGAGTTGCTACTCAATAATTCCATTGATAAACTTGGGGTCCTAACATTTTTATGGCTTGTGGCAGAAGAATAAATACAGCGTCAACTGGACGGTGCAACCCACAATCAACAGATACACAGAGAGATTTTGGAAAAACTGGCCACCCAAAGGTACACGCGCAAAAGACGTCAACAGAAGAAGAAAACCCGCTGAGCATTGCACTCAAGCGATTTGTTTGGCAACAGACTGCGTTGGTTGACTGGCCCGTAGAATTATGTCACAACATCTTAACCATCATTTTCAGTTATGGTTCAAGCTCAAACTCAATAGTTTGTGAGATTGAACCAATCAATAACTCCATGGTCAAACCTTGAGGTCCAAACCTTTTTATCGACTGCTCTGGAAGAGAATGCCTTGCATCAACTGGATGGGGCAACAAACAACTCCAGAGAGAGAGTTCTGGTTGCCCAAGGATACGTGCTCCACATGACATCAATCGACTACAGCTGCAGCGTGCTCACAGTCCGCCCATATGCACGCCCACATAGTGAGGAACGAGCCCAACTAGAACTGGACCAGACAGTAACCGGCTAGTCAAAGTCCTGACTTAAATCCAACTCTGATCACATGGTACTTATGTTTACAGATGTTCTCCGTTGAATTTAGCTGAGCTTCAGCTGCTTTGCTAACAAGAATGGGCAAAGCATCTACATGTGCAGGAGTGATAAAGATCTGCAACTGAAAGTTGGTCCTACAGAGTACTGTGCAACACTTTTTAGACTCTTAATAATTAATAAGTTCATAGTTATTCATTTGAATGTGTGGGAATGCCTTAGCAAAGCACTATATTTGTATTTAACAGCGATGTTTATATACAAACTAATGTTAGAAGCCCTTATATATGTTGTCCACCGGTCAATAAATTCAGTCCATTAGGAAATAACCTTGTGAGACGTCAATGCTTCTGTTTTTTTCCCCCTTCGGTTCCCAGTTCAACTGAATGCTTCGTTTCCATAACAAATGACTGCCCCAGAAATTGATTATTTCAACTGGAGGGAAAATAATGCATAACTCATCTCACGTCTCCGGGCTGCCGGGCAATTTATCCCCAAACGATGAGCCCAAAGAATCGGCATCAGACGTCGTAAATCACCGGCAACACGTTGACGCGCTACCTGACAAATATGATAATTGCCGGCCCCTGAACGAACGGGCTATGCCGGGGCGTGAGGGGAGCGAGTGCGGGAGGGTGAAGGGGGTGTGCGCTGCCTCGCCAGTCCTGACATATGACTTCATGGATGCCAGGACATTCAGAGCCGGCCGAAGTAAAAGAGAGGGGGGCGGGGGGGATCGAAAAAGAAAAAAAGAAAAAGAAAAGAGGGAGCTGGTGGAGATGGTTTCCATGGCAACCCAACATTTCCATTGACTGACTTTGCGCTCACGTAGCGAAGACAAATTGCGCCGGCCGGGTGTGGGGGAGGTCTGTCAGGCTGTTAGCCCTGGGGTCAAATTCATGTTGTTTTATTTTCTCACAATTCCTACAGGGGGTATCAACTGAAAACCCTTAATTTCTGCCTGTAATGCGCTCTTGGGCCCGTATTATAAAAGACGCATGGTTCCAGGTTGCCAGGCCCTCTTTCCTGGGGGGAGACGGAAGCTGCAGCCCACCTATGTAGTCCTCACATTAAGGGGATTTTCTTCTGGCCTCGATATTTGCTCATTTCGCGGCACCCAGTACAATCTACACATGCAAACTCTTGCACTTTCTTTTTTAAGGACTCCAGAAAGATGTACACACTAAAATCTCACATTTATTTCACACAATGTCACCGTGTGCTTTTTACTATCCAAGAAAGTAAACATTCCCTGCAAAAACAAAGATATAAAACAGCAGGGAGGCTCGCTGTTCAAGGCAGATTGGGCTCTATTAACAGGCAAATGGAACAAATGCTGCTAGAGGAGAAAGAAGAAGAAAAAAAAACACACACACAATGCACAAAGCAAATTCAATGCATAAGCACACTAATTCTAACTCACCCCACTCTCTGGATACGTGGTCCAAGCCAGCTCTGTGGTAGCCCACCGACTGTCCATGAGGGTTTCTGCAAACGGAGAGTAGGAGGGAGGAAACAAGAGCTCAAGTTAAATGGTGTGAGCGGGGGGGCTGCACAGCATTAAAGACACACAAGTTCCCCATACAAGACAAAGGAAGCAGGTAAGGCCTGCTCTCCCTCTCCATCATCACCTCCACCCACATGCGCTCACTTTCTGAAAGCGCTGACAATCACAGCAGATCTGTGATGCAGCCTAATTAAGCCTCTGTGTTGCAGCTGTGTGAGTGTGTGTGTGTTCACGCCTGGCACACATTCCTCTGTCCTCACTCATTTATGGAGCTCAGAACAAGGCGTCCTCCTGGATGCCTTCAGCGTGAGTTTGACTTTGTGGTTCCAAAAGGTCTGATAAGCTTTGGAAACTTTGGCCCAACAGCCGGCGTGCTGGAGGCTAATAGTTGCTAGCATAAATTGCATTTAGCATTTAGCCTTTTAAATAGCTCATGCCTGAGCTCATGCTGGTGCCACCTCCATGAGGACAACCTCCCTACATTTGAAGATATGACACTCGCCTCACATTCAGGTTGAAGCTCTATGACAACAACCGTTTTAAAAGATATGTGGAACTGTCATTGAAGTTCTAGATAAAAGGCAAACAACACTCAACCCTGCCCCCCAAAACCGCTTTCTTCGGCCGGCTCGGACAAATGTCGGAGGAGCCTGGATCAGAATCGATGACCAGGGACCGCCTGGGCGGCGGTCGGGTCGGTTCGGCTCATCTCGGAGGAACTAACCCCGTTTTACAGCTGCGGCATCACCGACTCCCATTGTTCTGTTGTTGTTGGTGCATAATCAGTGAAACAATTACACTTTCTTCATGGAGACTCAATGACATGGCGCCTGCTGTGCACCATTTGCTCACAAGTTGTTGATAACAGTGCAGAAGGAGGAGGGTGTGAGAGGGCTAAAATAAATAACGTGCTCTGAGTGGAGCAGCGGAGGAAACGCGGTTCTGTTGTGGCGGCAGACCGGAGTAAGCAAACAGTGTCTCGTCAGCTTTTGTGTGGTACTTGGTAGGAGGTCGGTAGATTTAAGCAGAATTTACAGTATTCACGTAACCACGGTAATCACCAAAGGTTTTCTTTGCTTCACGAGAGAGAGACTCAATCAGAACTCGACTGGATTTCTGTCGGGATCAAACAGAAACTCAACAGCATGGCTGCAACAAGATACACGTAAAACCGAGCATCGAAATTTTATCAACTGGTTGAAGCCTCAGTTTTATTGACTAATTCAGTCTGTGATTTAATCTCAGTATAAATGTGGAGGACGCTGGAGGGAAAACAGGATCATGAAGACCAAGGAGCACAGCAGACAGGACTGAGGTCGGTTCAGTCCATCGTGTGGCACAACTGCAAAGCTGGCAAGATATGGCCGCCGGTCTTAAACAGCGGAGAGCAGCAAGCAGAGATTATCGTCTTGGAAGAATAATATATAAACAGGATAACTCTTACTCATGAACTACACAAAACTCCACTAGCTATGTTTCCATTTAAATTGTCATGTGGCATTTGAGTAAACTTTTAAAATGACGCAGAAAAGAAAAATACAAAAATGAAGTTATTTCAAATTTAGCCATTTCCGTCAACCTTTTCTAATGCGATACTTCAAAATGTGCATACAAAATTAATGGAAATGAGGATAATGTTGAAACAAAGTTTGTCAAGTCAATGACTGGAAAAATAAAAAAGATGGAAAAATATATACTTAGAGAGCCATAACTCGTATTTTTGGTCCACACACGAAATATTACGTATCGTTATAAACTACCATTGTATATCGCTTTTTCTTTCACTAGATTATTGTAGGTCAAACAGGAAGTGTACTTTCAGCATTAGGTGTTTTCTTGTTCTTCTGTGTGTCTAAAGTTCAGAGATACAGATGTTGGGATTTTATTTACTGCATTTGTTTTGTTTTTTAATTAGTATTTTATCAGTTATCAGACATTTTATTTGAGAGATAAAGCTTTAAATAATCAACGGAAGGAGCTTTGTGAGCTCATTTCTATTTTAAGCTGTTGTACTTTTACATCTGCTAATGAGAATTATCTGACAAGAACAACACCAAGCCAGAGGAAGAAACACAAGCGCACTGAAATTTGAAGATAGGAACAGTATAATTAGTTTTTGAACTGATATTGTGACATAAGCACTGTAAATCTGACCTCATTAATTTAATTGAATTGAATACAATTGAAGATGTTATTTTGAATGCACATCCATGCACATGTTTTATATATATATATATATATATATATATATATATATATATATATATAGCTGCATGCTGTTTCTATACATATATATTTTCCAAAATGAAATAGGGAGAACATGAACGTATTTAACTCAGCCTTTTTGTTCTTCAGTCAATAAAATGATTGGTTGTCCTGTTTAAGCCACACTTCTTATATGTAAATCCAAATAAGTACACACATTCACAAGTCTACATGTACCTACTCATATGTACATCCAATTAAATCTTTATATACATTTTCATTAGACTAAAAGTTACTAACATTTTGGATTGACCCAATATGATTCTGAACTTAAATTCATGCCAGGAACTAACAGTAAGGACAATGGCAAAGAGGCATTTTTGCCTCCAATTCCCTTTGATAGACCTCATGAAATAGCCTGCTGACTATTTCATGAGGTCGATAGCGAGCAAAGCCAGTCTGAGGCAATAAATGATGGGGGAATGAAGAGACGAGACAAAACTAAGATGTAGTAAATTTATTCAAGGAAAAACAAATGTAATCTAGAATTCAAAGGAAAAACCCTAACTAATCTGGATCCTAAAATCCCAGGTTTCTAAAGATGAGCCACCAGCGCTAGATAGTGAAGGAAACATTGGTCCTTTCTCTGTCCAGCGAAAAACTGGAACAAAATGAACAACCAGTTCTCTAGAACAATAGCCATAAACCCTTGAACCCTTTTGTAGAAAGAACCAGCACTCATCCTACCATATGGGAACAAAACAAAAGGCAAGTCCAGAGTCACCTGCAGCACACCAGCTGCCCACAAAACAACCAAAAAGCTACACACATGCTGCCAAAATGGCCATAAGATCAGTCCCACACTCCGCTTTGTACTCTGCTCATTAGGGGGTACAGTGGAACCAGCTGTGCTGCTTCAGCTGCAGCAAAACTAAGACCTACCCGGGTGTCTGGGGAAATGAGTACATTTTCATGGGTTTTGGCCTTTCATCCATTCAGAAACTCTGTTCAATATTACTAAAAATGACTACAAATCACTATAAAACTCATAACAAAGTGGAGATTTGAGTAACTCCCATGTTTGTGTGTGTCGCGCGTAAAGAGGCTTTAGGTTCCTGCACATTACAGTCTGCAACAAATAATGCGCCAAACAGTCCACATACTTGCTTTGACACAATTATAGATATCGTCTAGTTTCATCAACTTCATATTCTAAAACTCTAATTAAAACTAGTTCAACCTGCATATCTGTCCACACAGATGAACCTCCTTCTGCCATGTTTAATTCCTAACAGGAAGTCATGATTGTTTTGAAGCAATCTGATTGGCTGACATGGGTTTGGCATGTTTAACACAACGCAGACTTGTGTTTATTCCGTGTAGACGAAAACTTTTCTGAAACCGATAACGTAAATACAATATAATTTTTTTAAAAGATGTGTATATATTTGCATTTATTAAAAATATGTGTAGGAGAAGACAGACGAAGTATTTTCAGGCATTGGTGCATGTAAAAAGCTATTTTTCAGGAGTTGGCTAGTAGTAATATTATAGATATTTACCAATATATTTCACTACCATTGCGGCAAGATAAAAATAAGTATCAGTTGTTAATATAGGCACAGTTTTATTTGTCAAACAGATATTTGTGCACTGCTGCTAAAAACCCAAACAGAACAGCTAAGGAATGAAGTAAAGTGGAGTCTTAAGTCAGACTTTGTCATCCAACATTATTGCTTAGTAGGTAACTTAATAGTCAAAAGTATACCACATTTAGTGGAGGTTAATAGTAGTGCTATTATGCCATGTTTAGTTTTTTTCTACTTCTGCACGCATTTTCTTGGGATTTTACATTAAAACCACACCAAGCATGTTAGTTCTGTCCGTAACACACGTAAAACAGGCTGCATCGTCTCCCGTCTCCGAGAATCGTGTTCCCCCTTCAGCATATTATATTCCACGTTGGTAAAACAATGAGATTAAAAGCTCTGGCGGTTTTAAAATGAAAAGCAAACAGACAGTTGAGAAAATGTGAAGGTATTCCTCGGCAAACGGCTCCTCGCGGGGACCGACGCACCGGGGGAAGGAGATAAATCTCAGCTGATTCTAATGACTCATGATGATTTACTGTGCTGTGTATCGCTGAATCCCCACTGTTCCCCACTCTGAACAGCTCATGTCACTCATATGACTAATTAATGCCTTGTGATGCCTCAGCCACCATCAATAATCACCGGGTCACACAGTCAACATGAAGATGTTTGCCTCATATTTCTGTAAGGACAGGAACTGAAAATCTTTTTTTTTCTTTTTTCTAAGGAAAACGGCACACTGCTTAATGAATAACACTATTATTATTGCTACTAACTACCACTAAAGATGAAACACAAAATAGTCGATAATAACATAACCTTGTGTCAGCTGTAATTGCAGATAATGTTGAGGGGTATAAATTATATATTAAGGGTGCGATTTAAAGTCGAGCTGTATCTTTCTTTGAACATAATGGGCTCTGGAATATGCTGGAAAAGTAAAAAAGAAAAATCCTCATTTTAAAAGACAACGCCAATCCTTCTATTGCTGTTAACAATAGAAATCCCCCCTTTTTCCTCAGCAGGATGATTAATAAGTAACATTTATGCACAAAGCAACCCTAAATTTACATTAAGTGCCGTTGCTCCGCTTTAAAAGCCTTTTTCGTTCCTTCATGCCTGTGTGCAGAAGGGAATGAACGACAGCAGCTAATAACCTCAGTTGTTAAACCCAAATAAATGCCTGTGAACAAGGTTGTTTTACTGATTAGCACGACTTGAGCCAGGGAGGAGGAACTAATCAGCGAAATCAGCGCCTGTTGTCTCTGCTTGGCCACACTCGGGCCTCTGCGGCGCAGCAGCCGAGCGGCCGCTCCCGAACGGGGACGCCTCATGAGCTGACTCGTCGGCCCGCTCGAGGGGGCGATCTGGCGTGTCGGGCCCCCCACCCGTCGCCTTATCTCTCCCAGGTGCCCCAAGGCAACAGAGGCAGAATAAGTCACCCTCAGCAAACCAAAGGTCTGAGCTGCTGCTGCTGCTTTAAGCGGCCTTCGTTTCACAGCGCGTACATGCAGGCTGACGCCGTTGCCTCCGAAGAAGCCGGGTTTAAGACCCCATGTGAACAGAGGCAACATCAGGCTTGTGCGGCTGTTATAGGTTAAAGTTTCATTGCTAGCACAAAAAAAAAATTTGGTGAATTCAGGAAAAATGGGACACTGAGTTGAAATGGGACAAAACAAAGGTTTGAGTACAATCTGTCTGAGCTAGACTGACTGACAAGAGTTACTTTAAGGTGTGAAAATATCTGTGTGGAAATCTTTGTCAATATTCTGCTACTGTCGAAAAATCACAATTTTGCAATTGCGGAGTTTCCCTTAAATAAGAAATTAAAGTCACATGTGAATAAGCTTGTTCACCCGATAAGTCATTAAAGAACATGGCAACGACGGAAACAATTAAATGAAATATATTCATCGTAGCTCTCATCATCTATCAGCAAATTTAAGAAATCTCAATTAGTATAGTTGCATATGAAACTTTGTACAATAAACTAATTCAACTGCTAAACTTTTGCTAGTGCTTATTTAGCGCAAGTTCTTCGTGTTTCCGATTGCAAAACACCAAACTAGGCATATCTGGACAACAAGTCAAGCAATTGAAACACTGATGTAAAGAGCGTTCAGTGTTTAATTCATGTTCAGGACTTCAGCTTGCTGTTTTAAGATGACTTTTTGCAGGGCCCTAAGCTGGATGGTCATTTGAAGCACCATCCAGCTTCATCCAGATAGGTGAAGCTGGATTCAAAAGCAAATTGGACCATTTGCTTCTGAATGGTCCAAAAGCAAAATGAATTGAAGCTTTTGGAGTGATTTAATCAAAAATCTGATTAGGGCGTAGTGGTTTGACCTTAAACAGGTCATTCATGATTAACAACTCTTCATTGTGACTCAATTAAAACAATTCTGCAAAGATGAATGGGCCAAAACTCCTCTTCATCAATGTTAGAGACACAATGTCAGTTATCACAAATGCTTGATGGCAATTATTGCTTGTAAGGGTTCAGCAACCAATTTTTTTAAGTTTAGGGATCAATTGCTTTTTCACATAGCATCAGGACGGTTTGGATTGTACGTCCAATCCAAACCGGCATTTCAGGTCATCTATGATTAAAAAAACAAGATGGTTATGGAAATGAGTGGAAAGAGAGGAAACGGTACAAACAGTTTCTGAACGACCCCACAAGACTAACTCGCAGCAGACGGTAAAGAGACTGCTGATGTGGCCTGGAAGAGGTTTTTACCAGTAAATATCCTGCCTGCAGCTGATTTTAATGGCTTTAATTTAGTGAAACAGTCATTAGATTCTGAGCAAACTCTGAGTCAGAATCGGAACGGAGACGAAAGCCACTGCCACCTGAAAGCAACAGGGGTAATGCATACGCTATTTTATAAACCTGTAAATCGCCCTTACATTTCTATTAGAGTTATTTACAGTGCAGTCGACAGTTCATTTTAAAGACATGTTACTCTGGCCATATATACCAGCCAGTTATATAGGCATCTGTACAATGCTTTTGCACGTTGCATTGTGACACAGTAAAGTAGAGGTTTGCTCGGCGCTGGGAGTCTCTGTTGGTTTACAAAGTTCCCCTTTTACCTACAAACACTTCCTGTCAAATTGCTGATTTGTAAAGACCTCCAGTGTCAGATAAATCATTTTCTAAAACGCGTCAGGCTTTGGCATTGTCTGTTGGTTTCAAGCTGAATAGCCATTAGTTAGGCATTAGCTTCCAAGCTAGCCTCAAAGTGAAGATGCCAAAGGACATATCTGCTGCTTGTGTGGTATTTTTATTGCCATAACATATTAAAATACATAAATATAAAAACAATACTACTATTTTTAAAACATTTTAGGTTATTTAGTAGTTTTCTGTCTTTGTTCTTTCTACAGTATTTTGGCTAATGGGCGAAAATAGGCATCAGTGGAAGCACAAACCGTTTAAAGGAGCAGGGTTGTAAAATAGACGTTTTTGAGCTTTACACCATGTAATGTTATTCCCTCATTAAAAACCTGAAGTGTTACTTTGATTCTGTCATGCATGTTTGAGAAATCAATTAATCTCCATGGCAACCAGTCAGCCATGCAAAACGCCTGATTGGACTTAACCCCGCCTTCAAGACGCAGCTCCTCTGAGGCACCTTGAAAGCTTCTGCCACACAGAGCAGCCCTCCACTGCAGTTCCCCCATTCAACTCCTTCAGACTAGCCAGCCGTAATTAGCAAACATCTGTTGAAACTGCACATCTGCTGAGTTCATTACGCTTCGGTGGAACGCTGGTATAAACTTTGTTAAAGTTTTAACAGAGAAGCCATGTTGTGATGACTTCCTGAAGGCGGGGTTTCTGGAAGAGCAGGAGCTTTTAAAGAGACAGAGGCCCAATTTCAAAGGGGTAAACTTCAAAGTACAATTTCTTTTAAGTCATAGTTGACATCAAACAACTGAAGACAACATGGTTACTGCCCCTTTAACACAGCTGTCAATAATATAACTTAATATTATTGTTACAATAAACAATATAATCTGGTACTGTGCCTAAAAATATGTTTTGCCCTATAGTTCTAAACTATCAGCTATTGTTGAGCTAATTTGTGTTGACCTGATTTTGTCGTACATCAAATGGGATTCTTAATGTTCACAGCTACAAAATAATTCCTTCACACTTATTTTCTCCAAGGTGCATTTATTTATTCAACACATTCCCTATTTATCCATGTAATGTCCTTTCATCTTATGCAGCACTTATTTGACGGCGTTTAGGAAAACGCACCAAATGTGGCCCATTTTTCGCAGACCTACAGAATCATAAAAGCCGTTAAAACCTCGCAGCCAACGCGAGAGAGGATAATGATGCCTATCCTCGAGCTTAAAGCCGACTCCCGGCTCATGTGCCGCCGTAAAACACTGAAATGGCAGCATAAAAAAGGGTTTCCGTTAGCTAGTAACTCTCCTCTCCAAAGCGTGTCGACTCACTAATTCCCAGAGACCAGTTAAGGTTGAAAAAGATCCCATTTGTTCCACAGTTCTCCCCCCTTCCTGGTAAATTTACAACACCCCTGAGATAGGCAGAACTGCTACAACTCAAATCCAGATTTCTGGTCGCCCCCCCCAACCTCCCAACCTCACTGCTTTCCACCTCACTCATAAAGCTGCGGCAGAGGTGGAGTCATTCACCCCCTGGGGTAAGAAAACAATGCAGTAGTGGGAACTTTAGAGCATCACCACTAGTGGCATTTAATGCTGTTTTTTTTTGCTTCTTTTTTTTTTTCCCCCCCGATCGCCTGCTGGAGCCAAAATGCCACACAACTCTGTATTCTTCAAGTGCTTGGGGAGCTCATGCATGCTGATGTTTTATTCACTTTGTGAGAGAGGGGGCTGGGGGGCGCGATGAAAGGGGAGGCATCCCTTGTATCGCACTGACACTTGGAGCTAGCCAGAAAACACATGAAATATTCACGGGGGGGGAAAAAAATAGCATCATCACCATTGATCAGTGATGATCAACAGTCAATGAAGGGGAAAAATAAATCCAGCTTTTAGGCATTTGTAGGAGTGCCAGCGTGTGTTGGGTCAATGTTTTTTATAATGTCCTTTAATGAGATGACAATTGGGGTCTTTTTCTAACTATTGAGCATAAAGTTCTACAGTATCTGCCCCACCCCCACCTGTTTTTGCACACTGCCTTGAAAAAAAGACAAATTCTGTTTTTTGAACATATTTCTGTTGCTCAAACTCCAAGCCTTCACTCTTACCAATACCCCAATCACACTACAGCATTTAATTTCAATAGAAGACAGTTGGTAGTCAATTGAGAGACGAGATGTTGGAAAATAATTCCCTCACATCACGTTCCTGCACATTTTGCGACTGTAGCACAAAAAACTTGATCACCAGAAAAGCCATGTGAACAGGACATATGCTCTGGAATCAATGCAACTGGGATAAATACGATTAGCTATAATTGCTCAATATCGATGTTGCTAATTCCAGAAGCTTCTCTCACCTCTAAATGCAGAATGCTTGAAACCTATGCAGGGTTTCTCTCAGTGTGTTTGAAGTCTGGCGGGCCACCAGACTTTACTTGCCTCCCCTCCCTCTACAGGCTAAGCATTGTTGGTTTATTTTAATAAGGGATGTTTATACACCAGTAGCAGTGACGGTTAAGATGGATTAAGCTAGGTTTATAGCTGACACTTTCAACTGGGTGCAATTGATATACAAGTGGTTTTCTGTTTGCAATTTTCTGAGGGAAACTGCTACTGTAGGGCAGATCTTCCCCTCTTCCAGCTTTTGCTGCACACTGCTGCTGAGATGGCTGATGATGTTAACACAACAAAATTATAGTTTATCGCAATAACTATAATTGCGATACAATTTATCGTCCAGTAAAATTCGTTTCCGTGACAAGCCTAGTGTTCCAAATCAAATTAACAAAATACAAATGCAATTTTAAGTAAAGTAAGATTAGGATTAATTGTCACCTTTGTTTTTAAAGGCCAAAGAAATTAGTTGTTTTTCTGGTTTTGTTTTTTAATAAATACCAGGATGTTGTCAAAATATTGTATTTTTTTAAATCAAGATTATCACACTGAGAACGTCGTACAGCCTCCTGCCTACGAGCTTGATTTGCTCTGGAATGCGTCTCTCTCCGGAGTGAACCGCAGCGGTTAGAGTTGATGCTGATCCTCAGCTTGATGCTTGAGGAGAAGCTCTTTGAACAAGTTGAGCTGACCTAATTCAGTCTTTCTCTGCGGCCGCTCCAATCTGCTTTTACAGGTCAGCAAATAACGGTTTGACTCGATATGAAGACGTACTGAGAGAGCAGAGGAATCCGAACGATCAACCCTGCTGATATGGGTGGGAGGAAAAAAAACACACAAAAAACGGCCAAAACACACAGACACACGTAGATCCTTCAGATTGCTTTATAAAGTCTCTTTCCAAGAGCTCATCCATCTGGTTTATTAGCTTTTAAAATGAGAGGACAGTAAACGCTGACTGTAAATGAGAGAATTATAACATAAAAATGTCAAAGATGCTGAGGCCTTTACTGCAGTCTGGTGGTGCAAACAGGAGGTAAGGCTCCAATGTAGCTAACTGCAAACAGGAAGCAGAACCAGCCCGAGGCAGAGGCCCCTGTGTAGGTGGGAACACACCTGCAGGGGGCCCTCATGAGCAATTAACATGAAATTATTTCATGCGGATTTGAAAAATGTGTTGCGTTATAAGTGCACTCAGATGACTCATTTGTCACATCGGTGGACATTTATCGTATTGTTTATCATTTATCATGATAAATTTCTTATCGCAATAAGAATTTTGATTCATGGTTGGCACAATAAATTCTGATAAATGATGTTCAAAAACCCCACAAAGCTGTTCATATTGTTAGTTTTACTGTTTCTCTCCACTGTTTGTTCAATGGCAGCTTCAATAAATATCAATACATTTGAAACTATGATTAAATGTAGTTACTGCATTATTCAAGTCACACTTCCTTATGTGACTGGTCTCTTAACGAAGAATATTGTTACCTTCCTAAAACAATGACCCAAGTCATTTCTTGCAACAACAAAGAAAAAAATAATCCACCTCTTTCTTCCCAAAAGGTGTTTTAGGCAAGAAAAAAAGTCATTTTTGGCAAGAAATGACCATTATTTTAAGAAGGCAATGATGTTCCAAAATGGGAATGTTTTTCAAGAGCAGTATTTGTTTTGGTATGGCTATGATTGCTGTGTGATGCAGTCACAGCCTAAATAAAAGAAAACAAAAGGTTTTTATCATCACTTTTACTGTAGTATTATAAGAAAATATTGTGAAAAAGTCCATATTGCCTGCTATTGGTTTATCAGCAAAACAAAAACTAGGCGATGAGAACAACTCAACATGTGATAGACTTTAACTATACCCCAAAAGCAATGTGTTTTTAAATGCAGCTTTTTGAACCAGATCATCAATAATTGCTTTGTTTATATTTCAAAATCCAATAGATTGTGTATATTTTGACGCTTTTGGCTGCAAAGTTACAAGAATGTAATACAGTATTTTTCATTCGCCTTTTGGTTTTGTGTGTGTGTGTGTGTGTGCGTGGAGGCGTGTGTGTGTTTTGTTGTTGTTTTGTGTCTCACTCCTTGGTAGAGCCCCTGTTAATCCCTCCCCTTCAAACTCCCAGCTTTTGTACAAACTCTAGCAATAAAAAAACAAAAAAAAACCCAGGATGCCACATTCATGCCAACAGCAACCTGAGGGAGAAAAAGAAAAAAAAACGGCTGTGCCTTGCCTGTCTTCCAGCTCATTTAAACCCATCTGATGATCTGCCCTTCATGTTTATCCTCAGAGGACAAACATTAGTTAACCCCTGAGCTTTGAGTAACGGGCTCTGGACTGGGGAAGGGAGTGGGTGTGGAGTGGGGGGGTGGCGCTGATCGTCTCTGTGTGGGGAGCCCACTGGGACTCTCAGTGCTGCCGCCGCTGCATTGATTTACTCGCTGACACCAGAACTGATGAGGGATCAAGCTGGCCACGGTCCAGCAGAGGCAGATTGGATGGGGGGTAGAGAAGAGGGAGGGGGGGGAGTGAGGTGAGGTGAGGCGGAGAGAAGCGGGCGAGGGTGGGCTTCTCCCCTGGGGGCAGCGCTCCCCTCCCTCCCTTGTTGATGGAGAGGGCCCGCAGCGCACTTGTTAAGCCATTGACCTTTAATACACACTTGTCATCTAATATGTTACACATGTGCGGGATTGATTCGGCGGGGCGCGCGCGGGTGCTTAAGGAGCCAGCGGCCCGGAGCAGGTCGGTCGGTTACAGAGCAGAGCGCGCGCAAAAACCTCCTCCGGAGCGCATCATCTGCGTCCTCACGGTGACGGCGGAGGGACGAACCCCCTTAGCCACCCACCCACCCACCTCTCCTCGCTGCCTTCCGTAGAGGGAAACCGAACCTCCTCAGCTGTGGAGAGGATAGGCGGGGCAGGTGGGGCATCCTCGCTCCGCCAGCGGGTGTGACAACAAGGACAATAGCAACAGGGACAAGTCCCAAAAGCCGCATCGGAAGCATCGGGGTAGGGGGCGGGGTGTCATCACGGAATAACCCCGAACCCACCAACTGGGCTGCGTTAGTGGGTTTAATTAAGGAAAACAAAAGCGGGTCCGGTTTCTCCCACTGAGACAATAAACATCAGGTAAACTGAAGACACGGAGCGGACTGCTCTGGTTCAGGTCTTACACTGGCTCTCTTTCTTTATTTCTATTTAATTTTTCCTGTTAATTTGTCAGAAACCAAACAGTCTATTGGTTATACGCAGCAAACAAACAAACAAAAAAAAACAGATCTATATATATATATAAAATACAAAAAAAACAAAGAATTAAATGACATACCTTCTACAGCCAGGACCACAGGGACAACAAGGCTGCACACCCAAAGCAAGTAATCCATTGTCATAAACCAGGCGCTTGCAACATGAAGAAAGGTGTGCAGACTGGACCCCCTCGGACGGACTGGAGACTCAAACGCAGAGAGCCGCAGCAGCAGCAGAGCTTTTTCTTCTCATGTCTTCAGCTGGGATCGGGGGGGGGGCGAGGAGAGAGGAAGGTGGAGGGGATACGGGCTGTCTTAGAGCCCCGACCAAGCGCTCGGATCCGCAATATAAAACCATGCAGGCTGGTGCCGTTATGACTCCTCCGGGTTGATGAATGTCGCGCCGCTTCACAGTCTCATTCTCTTTGTGTGACTTTACCGACAGCGAGCTCCGCTCCAGGGGCGCATCTCCGCGCAGAAGGCTCTCCCGGGGCCTGGGGAGGGGGGGCAGAGGGGAGGAGAGGTGCCGGAGCCCCGGTGGGCGAAGTCCTCTTCTGCGCAGAGGGACCCGAGAAGCGGCTCCCTATCCAGCTCCGCCAGGATGCTGCTCCTCTGCGAGGGATGTGCGTCGGAATGGCAACAGAGACCGAAAGAGGGTGAACGAGGGGAGGGGGGGAGCGTGAAGGGGGGGCTCAGCTGCAGCAAGGCAGGCATAATTAGTCCAATGCTTCCTTTCAAAACTTTCAAAGTAAGAGCACCAAATGACAAAAATAAGAATAACAATTAATGCATTATCTGAAACAGACTTACTGTGCAGGTTCCCCTCCACAAGTGTTGCTGCATACTGCTGCTCAGCTGGCTGAAAGAAATATTATATTTTATTTATATATCACTTTTTTTTTTTTTTAAACTGCTTTCTCTGTCCTGTACATACAAACGTCAAATGATAGATGTAGTTGGTGTTTGTTTGTAATGGGGCATCAAATTCCCAGTGCATCCCTGTTATTCCATGGGGTTATAAAGACCACAACAATAAGAAAGCAACTAAAATCCTCAAATACTTCAGACTTTCTCTAATAATGCTTATTACCACCTGTTTTACATGAAGGTGCTGTTTGTAAAAGCACGCAGTTTAAAAAAAAATAACAGCAAATTTTTTGACTTATTTAGCCTGTAGTGAGAGAAAAAAAATGGGTGCCATAGGCCTACTTGTCAACACGTTTTTCATTTTTCTAAATGTTACAATTCCAAGCTAAATATTTAATTCACAAACTCATCATTTTGTTACAATCTAAATATTATCTTGCATAGCCTATTCAGTATTTAGGTTCCAAGCTAAAGGTTTAGGTCTGAGCTAAATGTTTAATTTCTTAAGTAAATATTTATTTTTCAAAATGAGTATTTAGCATTGACCTAAATCTTTAGCTAGCAAGCTAACCTAACTAAATACTTAGATTAGCTGGCCAGCTAGGTTAGCTTGCTAGATTGCAAGCTAAATATTTAGGCTGTGAGTTAAATATTTTGAGATGTGACATTTATAAATGTATTAATGACATGGTGAAAATATGACATTTTTGGTTTACTTAGCATGTCATGAAAAAAATGGTTTCAAAGATTGTCTTTTTTTTTTTTTTTTACTGCGAAGGAGACCTAGCTTTGAGGCAAAAGAAGAAGAAACAAACTCTTCTTCTACTGCTGCTTCATCACAACCAAAGATGCCACAGCTTAACAAAGTCTGACGTCACTGATTGGAAAATAAGGCTTTTATTTTGTAGTGAACTTCCCCCCCAAACTTCCGTCCGTGTCCAAGCTCTTTAAACCGAGCTCGACGCAGCCGTGTGCGCGCGTGGAAGTGGGTGCAGGACAAAAGAGTGTTGAGGTGGGAGGAAGAGGTGGAGGCGGCGGCGAAGGAGACCTGTTCGTGTGCCCGCAGACCCGTACCTGCCAGACGGCCGCCGCTGCGCTTAACACCGGCCTGAAGGTTGCGCGCAGCGCCGCCGCGGCGCCGATCGATGGTGGCATTAAATGGACTGCGGTCATACCGGCGGAGAATGTCAGCGAGAGCCGTGAACAGACGGCGCTTCCCCGCGGGTTATTGAGTGGCCCGGGCGGCTGATACTCCATAATAACCATCTGATTCGAGCTGAGCCGCGCTGGATTTAACAGGAGCAAACCCACAGATTTCACTTAGTCTCAGCATGAGCCGCTGCTCTGGACGTAATTGGATATTAGGAGGGATAACAAAAAGAAAGAATGGGTTGAATCGTTTTACAGCAGTCGGTAAACTTTTATCAGGGTTGTGTAAGAGCTTCTGGCCTGTTAGGGCGTATCAAGATTTCAGTTTTAAACCGCAAATTATATGATACTGTTTGTTCGATTAAAAATCGTTTAAAAGGGATTCCAGAGACGGTGACTGGAGTTTTCGCCATTACTGAAGCTGGGAGTGAATCAGTGATGACAGTTTCTTAACTGTTGCTGCACATTGCTGGTCAACTGGCTGAAAGAAGGCTGCCTAACCTCACCCAACAGTTTTTCTCTGTTTTAAACCTGCGCACTGCAGGTCAGCTGGCTGTTAGGATGACACTTAAGGTGCATTCATGCCACCTCTAGCCCACTTTATCCAAACTATAGTTCATTTGTCCAATTTGTTTGGTGTCGATGTGCAATTGAACTTTGATGCCGTCCAAAAAAGTGAGCTCTGGTCCTACAAACCGAGATCATTGAAGTGAACTCTTGGTGCGGTTCCAATGCATGTTGTGAATGCCAAGCACACAAGGAGACCGGAGACCACTCCAAAAGTAGGAAGCAAACTGCAACACAGGGCATTGTGGGTAAACACAACCAAAGCACATACATGAGTCTAGTATTAATAGGAGAAATGGCTCGTAGCCTTTTGCCAAAGATAAAAGAGAAATCCTTCAACAGCTAAAATCTGATGCCGCTCTGTTTTTGTCACAATTGATGACATAGAAGCTAAAGGCCCCTCACACATTCAGATGTACTTCTCTCCACGGAGGTCCGCGCATACTCAAAGGGACGTCCGCCAGACACGTCGTGGAAAGGTACATTTTTATGCCGGCATACACGTACTCAGTGCCGCACAGTAAACTCCTCAGTGGGAAACAGTGTTCCCATCAAACTGTTTTGTACGAGACACCAGGCAGATAAAGATTGACGAAAGGTTGAGATGAGAATCGGTGCAAAAAGTCCCAAGGAGGTATAATGGCTACATTGTCACTCTCTACAGCGCTAACAGCTGTGCGGTGGCTGCCCTGATGGAGAAGAAGGCCTCCACTTAGCTCCCCAAGCTTGCTAGAATCCATTCAGAGTGAGGAAAATGAAGGCATTTTGTCACATGAAATGTAGGCAATCAATAGACTTGACTGAAATCTCAGTCAAGTCAAGTGAACACTGTCCACGGACAGTGTTCACGGAGTCTGAACTGCTCACAGAACACACACAGTCCACCCAAGTACATGACTTATGTCGAGTGTTCTGAGGGTACCACTACTCAGATGCTGAGTGGTGGTACCCTCTCAGCATCTGGCTAACCCAGATGCCAATTGTTTTTACAAATGGGTCAGTTTGTTGTAAGGGAGTCACTGTTGTCATGCAACCAGTGACTCCATCGTCTACCTAATCAGTGACTCACAGTTTCCTAAGGTCACATGTTCAACCTGGGTTTCCACGCTCAGTACTCCAGCATCATAGGTTCTGAAAATTTTATGGCGTTGAATTTTATTGATACCATTTTTTTTATAACAACTGAAGATAACAGTTACTTGATCAAATGGATTGTGTTGCCCTACATAGAGTAGGAGTATGCTATTCGACACATTAACCATGTTTATTTCAAACTAATCATTTTAGTATGTTTTTATCGAAAGGTCATAGATTATTATTATCAATAGCTACTGCTATTGAGATATCGCAATGTGATTTTATGAATTTATTTTAAGAGCAGGAGGCATCATCGTTGCTTTTCCATTCCAAATCAAAAGAAATTACATAATGTCACATTATATCTAGAACTGTGACACTGTGGTATTTTTACTCTGACTTATCATCCAGTTCAGACCCATACCAGCCCCTGCCTACAGCTCTGTGCCACCACAGACACACTCTCCTGGAGCGGATCATATTTGTCTTTGAGCAGTTCATGAAACAGAATCCAGTTTACCAGTCTACCAGTGGCGGTACCCTCTCAGCCCTGATAGACACTTCCCTCATTAGTTCTTGTCATATTTTGACCTTCCACAGTCTCTGTCTCACATTCTCTGTCCTTTTGGCTCCCTTTTCCACCAGATCCCAAAGCCTGATCTTTTGTCCCTTGTTGGGTTCCAGAGGAGCGTGTGTGCGGGTGCGCGTGAGCTGGTAGTGTAGCTCTCAGCTCAGGGACAGGGCTCCCCTTCACACTTCCAATTCATCTGTCTGTGAGCCTCTGTTCCCACTGAGCCTCCACACAGGAACACACACACACACACAGAGTCCAACCTTTTCCCAAAATAAATAAAAAAAAAGCTTATGACACCCCCCCCCCCCCCCTCCCAAGGCTTCAGACACACACTTCCAAATAGTCCCCCCTCCCCACCCCGCCGTCCTCACCTCCCTAACTTCCTTTGTCTCTCAGGCTTTGTGTACTAATTAACTACAGTTCAGCTCCCAGCAGGACGGGGTCAGCCCGCGCCACTGAAACCACTGACGGACAGCTCTTTTTAACCAGCAGAAAAGAGAGAAAAAAAAGAGGAGGAGAAGAAGAAGAAGAAAACAGCTGTCACGCTGGCATCAGTACAGTCATCATTACCAGGTGATATTAAACGCTGTCTGCTGCTGCTGCACAGTTCTTTCTAATTAGTCTTTTTTAATATCCCCCACTGATTGCTGATTGCTTGTTTGTGTGTGTTTTCTAAGAAGCTCCTCAGAGACCCACGGCGAATCGGACAAGTTTTTTTTTTTTTTTTTTTTTTTAACAAATCTACTTTTGAATTCGTCTTTCAATCCCCCGGGTATCTCGGAAAAAACACAGCGTGTGGAATGTTTCTAATTAATGGCTCAAAAGGCCAATATAAATCCAATCTCAACCCCTTTTGTTGTGTGCATTTCTCACTCTTAATAAACTTCCATTTGATTTATTGCTGAATAAAAATGAGTATGTATTTGCAGCAGTGGTAGAGATAGGGAGAATTGCAGGAGCAAAATCGCAAATGGAGCAATTTAGAAAAGGATCAAACTTTTAACTTCAGAGCATTTGTCTAGTGGGGAACAATACCATTTGAAGAATAAAAATATTGTTTTGTCCAATATCCCACAGTTTTGGGACCCCGGCCAAATATAGCAAATATAGTCATTAAGTTAGCAACAGTGGGATGACAGTGGAAAGTTTGTTTTGAAAATAACATTTTAGCAGCTATTAAACATACTTTTTTTTTCTTCTTTTGTTTTGGAAAAAAGTGTTTTATATTCTAATTTTGAATGTCATGTTTTCATTATCTGTAAGTGGATAATTCTCATAGTTAACAGAAATAAAGGCTTTCAAACATCCACTTGTCTGTTATTAACCCATCTATGTTTCACTTTGTGATAAACTTCCTTAAAAAAAATACCAACGATTAATTTAATTCCTTCAATTTATTGAATGGGTCTGCAGTGAAAATGGAGAGGGAAAGCCCATTTTAACAGTAAGAAAACTCCAGCAGAACCAGAACGTGGCCCAGTGTGACTGGCTATCTGCTGGGTGTTTGAGATGACTGTGCACACACACACACACACAAGTAAACACCACAGCACAGGAGTACTTTCTGTAGCTGCATTTCCACGGAGCATTATGCAAATTGAAATTATGAAAATAAATTTGCTCAACAGAAAATTGCTAATTTTGGAAGAAAACAAATAAATTTTTTTGATGGAAAGCTTTTTCAGTAGGATGAGGTGGTTTTCCAGCCGTATAATTTGTACCCCCCACATCACACAAGTCACGTGATCAGCAGCTGGATCCTGAATGCTGAAGAAGACGACAGAAAGTGTTAGCAGGGTGACGGTTGTTGTTTTTTTTCTGGCTCACAAACATCACACAGTTCATGAAAGGTTGTGTGTCGTTTGAACGCATTGAATTTATGGCTCCTCTTTAAAATGGACAACTACAATTTCCCTAACGTGCCGCAGGCGGGCCTGTCACTAAATAAGACGCTGATGTGGATGAATGAAGAATATACATCATGTAGCTGCTTTCGTCCATTACTTATCATGGAAAAAAGCAACTGTGAGAAAGTGTGCTTTCCCGACATTAGCAGAATATAGACAAAGATTTGTGCACTTTGTAATGGAATAAGCCAGTGTTTAAGAAAAAAGTGTATCATTAATGAGGGTAGAAGCTCCTTCATTGGCTTCATTAAGTAGAGAAACACAACTAAACAGTTTATCTCTGGGCCTGTAGTGAAACTAATGGGCTGGACAGTATATGCTGTTCCCATGTAATGTTAAATATTTAAATTAATTGCTAGTAATTTACCAACTGTCGTAATCTGAATTTTCTACTTATCCCTCACATGTCGGATGTAACAGCAGCCCATAGTGTGTGCTTCATGCTACCTCCTTTGTTTTTGTTGTGCTCCAGTGATTTCACCCCTTCACCAAGTGCAGACCAGGTACATTTTGGATTGTTGTCGTTGTGTGGGTAAAAGATTTCTTGCCCCAAAATGATCCAGTGTTAATGAGAGGAAGGAAAAAATGTGTTCTATGTTGTCAAGGACTAGAGAGCTTTAACATTTATGTGTACATAACTCCCACTATTGTAATTGGCATGCATAAAGGAATTTGTGGGGGTGGGGTAACCAAATCCGCCTCTGTTCCAGGGGCGCTCAGGCTTTTAAATGCAACCCTGACCTCTGCTGTCAATACTTTGTAAAACTCCTCCTCTACAGAATGATGATGCATCATCGTCATTCATCTCTTCTGCTCTCTCTTCTTCAGCTCAGCTATGCTTTTTTTGTTTTGTTTTTTTTGTCACCATTGGATGTCAGTACATTTCTTTGCGTCTGTACCGGGGTTATAAAAATTCTGGGTTTTTTATTATGATTTAGTTTTATTTTGTTGTGACTTTGTCTAAATCAGTTTTAATAATTTTTGTGTGTTTGTTAGGTTTTAAAGTTTAATTAAATATTGTTTAGTTTAGTTTTCAGTTATGGTTTACTACTAGTAGTAGTTACCAGTACTATAGTAAACAGTGCTACTCATAGTACTTCTTACCATACCTAATAAAAACCAAACATTTAATTCATAATTTAAAAACTAGCAAACACACTCTAAAATTATTAAAACTATCTGAATTAGACAAACACAAAGTCACAATAAAATAACTTACATAGTCACTAGTTATATTATAACTAGTAGTAGTTACTGGTTATTCTATAACTAGTAACTACTACTAGATACTAGTTGTTGCTACTAGTGTCTAGTAGTAACAACAGAATTCAGAAAGGTCAAGTATTGTGATTATGTAGACATTGATGGGATATTGAACACTCAGCAGAAGATGAAATTTTCAACAAAAAAAAAAAATGTGTTCAGTTATTGTTGGACTGACCAGCTGACTCTGGTGTCTTCTCGCAATGCTTTTTTCTGTCGCCATTTTTGGGGACCAGAGTAAGGAGGATTATGGAGCGCCTTAATTAGCTTGTATAGGGAAACAAAAATCAACTTCACATCAGTTCAAAAAGCTAATAAACAGATTCACGAACACAGAACACGTATAGTTTTGATATAGTTTAACTTTTTAACCGCGTGTAGTTCCAGTTACTTATTGTTTTCCCCCCATTAATTGCCGTTTTTATTCATTTGAGTTGACGAAATTGAAGGTTTGCTACTTCGCTAGCTGTGGGGCTATCTATGATAACGTTGGTCTGTCTGCCAAACTCATGTAAAGACTTATGAATGTGTCTAGACAGTAAAAGGCATATTAAACGTTCCAGAGTTCATCCATGCTCTGTGTTCAGTTGTTACCTCAGTAGGAAGAAAAAAACGTCCTCCAGCTCAGACAGGATCAACAGGCAGGCTGCATCCCAACGCTACACTGACGTCACCAGCGGGCCGGAAGGACCGCGCCGGCGCGCGCCTCTGTTGCCGCTCTGACAGGTGGAATAAATAAGGGCCGATCCAGAGACTCTTCCCATCCAGCAGCAGATGAGAAACCAGTTCCTAAGCTCCACAGCAAGGGGCGAGGGGAGGAAGGAGGGAGGGGGGAAAATATATATATATATATATATATATATATACATATTTCACAGAGCGTGGAGCAAAATCCCGAGGAGCCGGGATGAGGTGGAGGGAATGAGAACCAGCTGAGAGAGACGGGAATGTTAAGTTGACAAGAAGGGGGCAGCAGAACATCTCCACCAAGCGAGCTGCAGCTGCGTGGGTATTCTGAAGTGTGACCGGTTCAAGTCGTGCGCGTGCGGCTTCGTGCGCGTGCGGCGCTTTATCTTCCACACATGTCGCTGTTTCGTTTTTCTTTTCTTCTTTTTTTTTTTTTTTTTCAAATCAATATTACATGAATTCAGTAAGCTGCTAATCCTCACAGCTTAAGTTCTTTGCATGTTATATGTTTTCTCCCATGCAGCACCTAAATACATATACATATATAAAATTATTATTATTATTATTTTAAAGGGCAAAATCCATATTCATTCTACAGATTCATAATTTAGTATAATTACAAACTGAAAGGCCACGGCTTGGGAAAAAACACAGTTGGGGGTTGGGCTTTCTGTAAGTTAATCAAAGGAATCTTTCTTTATAAGATTCCCTTTTAGGCCGTAGGCTTAACAGAATGTGCTCTGAATACCTGTTTAATATGAGTCTATTCCACTTTAAATCCAAAGAAATGCCGAAGCTAAACTTGAGCTCAGAACGATAACAAACCGCCGTGTACAAGCTGTTAGGCAGCCTTTGATCTCCTCTCGTGTAAAACTTAGTCTGCAGTCACAATTTCATTTTCTTTCAGAGCTTTGAGGACCTTTTCTTTTTTATCCTCCGCTTGATGGAAACCGATGGTAAAGTTCATATCATGTTGCGCTGAGAATAAAGTCTCCCACCATTTCGTCAAGCTGTCATAAAAAGACATTCTGTCATGTTTTAAGTCGGCCCTGGGAAGTCGGCAGGGGTCTTTTTTGTGGAGCTGCTCGCATCACTGTCGAGAATCAGATTCAGCTCAATGCCTCTCGTCTTGTGTTATGCTGAAACTTCAGTTTTGTTTTTGCTGTACTCCATTTGCCCATTGGATAGGCCTGCAAACGATGAGTCATTTTAAAAAAGCGAGTCAGAAGTCAAGCAGGTTAAAATTAGGAAAGTCTGATAAGTTTGTGGAAAGAGCCAAACTGTAAAACATGAAAAGTACTTCTTCGTCTGCCTCATCAGGTGATAATATTTTGACTAGTCTTGACAAACAACGTCGCGAGACGAGACTCTAAAAACACGTGTTATGTGGGTCCGTGCCACAAGTGGGCAAGAACCAGTCAGAAAATAGGTCAGGCTGCTGTTAGTTGGAGTCACTCCTATAGGATTTGGCTTATTAAGGTAAGTAAATCTTCATTAGATTTACTTGGTACTGTCCTGCTGACTCATCAACCTCACCACTACATATCCAGAATGATGCAAGTAGGGCAAAAGAATAAATAAAATAACTTCTTATATCATTAACATAAGTTGGGGTTTTTTCTCGTTGCTTCATGATGTCTTTAAAAATAACTTTTAAAAAGAGGATTACAAATTGATCAAATGCAGCCCTGAAATATAATCTATGTTCAACAGTAAAATCCAACTTACATCCTCTTTAGCCTGGAGGGTCTGGTACGTAAAGTTTCCAATTTAAACCAAAATGGGCTTGGTTCCACGAAAAGCTTTGGAAACGTTTTATCTGCACCTGTAGATGCCAAAATGCATTTCAGAAGGATTGTAAAGCTCATTCAAGAATTTCACACCATCCTGTTCCGTCTTTATTATGCCTCCTGTGCTTTAAGTCCAAACTTTTAATTCAACCACAAACTTTAATGTATTTTTGATTGGATTTCATGTAAGGTTGACACAGACTTTCATTTGCGTGTAGGTCTGGACTTTAACCGGGCCAATCCCGGACTTGAGCTAAACCAGCCCACTGTTTGTCCGGTTTGCGTCGTTTACCTGCTGGAAGATGAACCAACACCACAATGTCTGAAGAACAGGATTCCCACAGCATGATGTGTCCAACTTCATATTTCATACTGGCTTGTCGTGTTCAGGGTGATGTGTTCGCTATTAGCCCACATATAGGATTTTGCCTGCATTCCATAAAGTTATATTACTAACCGTGTTTCCATCAATGGTTTTAATTTTGACGTATCGCATGAGAAATTCAAAATAACTTCCTTTATTTTGAAAAAATAGATTCATGTTAGCTTCTAGAGTTTTTTTTTTACTTATTAAAGGGGAGTTAGAAAGTTGCAATGTGATGAACATCTGCTTGGCATGACTGACTAGCTTTATCACAAAGAAACATTGTCAGTGCCAGTTCATGTGACAAAATAATTACAACTTGGCAGATAGCAACACATTATTGAAAACCTCTCCCTTTTTTCTGAGACGTGTAGGCTAAGATAGTCTTGTCAAAACCAGACTATCTTGTCCTTTGTACAAAGGGTCTTGACTACAAGAAGAATACAATTCTAAAACAGCACAAAAAAACCAATGACATTGTTCAAAACCTCTCCTTCTATATGTCTTTTTATCCTGGTTGAAATTATACCACAGAAATTCATTTCAATGGGAGAAAATCCAGATGGATCCCTAAAAGGTGATGAGAATCGAGCGAAATTGCTTCGGAAGGCAACGCCCAGGCAAAGTTCAGGCTACTTTACAATCTCTACATCATGTTTACGGCCAACGCCTGATAAAGTTACTTTGAGAAACCGGGAGGATTCACAAGATGGAAACACACCTAATTTGCATTTTCTTTTTTCCCCCAAAAATTCAGAGGATAGTTGGATGGAAACATACTGATGTACGACCAGAACATCTCCTTCCAGATGTTTATGATACTTAACTCCCTGATGTCCCAATGGTGGGTGATACTTCAAAGTACTTATTCCAAGAAAATACAATTAAGTCTATGTTTATAACATGATTTATACTGAAAAAGTTTCATGGCTATGAAAACATTTGCTCAACACAATAGCTAACCCTGTGCTGAACTCATACCGTAGCTGTTATTTATAAACTAATCGTTACTACTGGCGCCTCTTTGGTCTGCTCTCTCAACAAACCGAGTCACGTGACTGACCTGCAGCCAATTAAACTAATTATCCGTGAGGTTCTCCAGCAGAAAAAAAAACTGTCTGCCAACAAACACCAGGAAGTAAACTTTGTGTGGGGTGAGACTGACGGATAATGAGGGGAGAAAAAAAAAATAATAATAATAATAATCAAGAGGGATTTATTCGTATGATTTTACATATATTTACATAACTGTCAAAATCTTTCTGGGTTTCCTGTTTGCTGCTGCCGCTACAAGGCCAAAATAAAGAGTCCACGCTGATTGCAGGGGAAATCCTACATGATTTGCGCTCAGACAAAGAAGCTGGCTGTTGGATACTGCCGGAGGGCAAAGACACTGCCGGGCTTCTGGCAGGCGCCTGTCACCGCGCCGTTCGGAGCGCCGCCGATTGATTATGATTTCGGTGTTGGTTTGAGTTTGTCTACCGACTCCGCGAAGCTGTCACAGGCGGCGAGGAGCTCCAGGTGACGGCGCGGAGCTCCGCCGAGCGCCGCCCGCACACTTCCTCCGACTTCCACCCGGCTAATGAGTGGAAAGCTGTCAGTTACCGTGGAGGACTCTCAGGATGGAGGGGCGGGGAGGGGGCTTTTCAGGACGGCGGGTAATCGGAGGCACAAATACTCGTGAAATAATGAGCGCTCATCCGTGGAGTGAGGCAATACACAGCAAAAACTAGTTAAGACAATTTCATTTTCAGCGGGCACAGACACTTTATTTTTTTTTCAGCAGAAGTCTTTTTTTTTTTTTTTTTTTTTTCCCCCTTCAGAATTATTCACAGGAGGCGTTATTGATGATTCGCCACATTCTGCAATTTTCCCACCATTCTCCTCTTCCATTATTCATCCACCTCTACTTTTTAATCTCCTGTGAGCTGACTCAGAACTTCGCTTCCATTTGCAGACTGTTCCTCCTCCATGCTCATGTCTGTAGCATTGATTAAATGGACCCCAGTGGGCTGTGGGGGATTACATTGGGGTCTATTTGAAATGGCATTTCTACAGTGTTTTTCCCATTACTGAGCATACTATTGGAGTTTAGATAGACCAGCGGGGGGGTTCTGGGCATGGCTTTAGATGATTTCTGAGTTTATTTGGGCCCGGTCCACATGGGTTCTGTTTGCTGCAATTTAACAATTACAAGCTTTGGTGTGTTTGCTAATTTTCTGCTCTCGCATCCCTCACCAGCCTCAAGCGTCAGCAGAGTGAGTTCCCGCAGGAAGAGGACGGGGAAGGCAGGAAATAACGGCGACAATTGTTTTCCATGAGCCGAGACAGAGAGAAGACACAATCAGACGGGACAGAGACAAATTGGGTCACGAAGGACGGACACTGGGAGATGTTGCTCACTTGTGTACACATTATTATTTTTTTTTTTAAATGTAACAGCTCATTAGTAAAAACCCAGGCGTCTTGTGAAGCTGGTTTGTCTACAGTCCAACCAGGTAAAAAGTGAACCTTGTGAAGGTTCTGTTGAATCAAAAAATGCAAATATGTGGCAGTTTTTCGACACGAGCAAGACAACTGGCCACCCAGGGCCCAGAGGGCAGCAGATAAAAAAAAACTAAAACATAACTAAAAAGTTATTTTGTATTTATTAATTGCTGCTCCAGTCAGTTAGGAGTTGGGAGTTTCTGAGTTGAGCCAAATGTGATTAAAATAGTGATTTTGAACTTCAACTGGAAATGCAAGTCTTTTATCAGATTTCATTTGATTTTTTTCCCTTGTTTTTATATGTCGTGTTAATGTGTATCGTCTCTCTGTGGACCACAAGTCTGTTGAATAAAGTAATCGATCAGTCAATGGGGTTGAAATTGGTGTCTGATTTGAAGCACCCAGCACATCGCTAAGCCAAGCCGCCATGTCACTGACCACGTTTCCATTACTAATGTGCACAAAACGTTGTGGATATCCTGCTAATGTAGAAAAAAAAAAATCACAATCCCCCAATTTCAGTGTTTCCGATAAATAAAAAAATGCAATTAAAATCACATGTGAATACATTTGTTCATGTTACAAGTCATTAAGAACTGTGGCAGCGACGGATTTAAACACCTTCATGAATATCTTCATATTTCAGCCTGAGGAGACATTGGCAGCTTATTCATTCATTGGATATTAAATGTCACATTTAACCGAGTTTTGTAGGTTGAATATTAAAAATGTTTTATGTGCATTGTTATGGCACTTGACTTAATGTAGTTTTTGATTGTTGAGTCTATGTTGCATGACTTTGTGTTTTTGTGTTTATTATGTAAAGAACTTTGAAATGCCTTGCTGCTGAAATGTGCTATACAAATAAAATTTGATTGATTTGATTTCATTGATTGGAGCAGAAAGCTCCCAGTACTTGGGAGTGTCTACGCATGCGGTGCTTTGGTACATTGCCGTCAGAGAAAGGCTCTGTAGGTGTCTCAGTTTGTTTCATTTTTTTCCCTCTCTGCAGGTGTAGAGGCAGACTAACACGGTGTTGACTTATGTTTTCTCTGTGCTTCTTTTTCTCCTGTCTTCTTCTTCTTTCCCTTTGGACATTTTTCCCATCTTTCTGCCTTTCTTTTCGGTCTCCATGTTTATTACATTTGGAAAAAAACAAACAAACCCTTCAGCAATTTCTAATGAAGTGGAGAGCGGAGCTTCACGGCGAAGGCTGAAATGCTCCGTTTGTGAAAGTACATTTTCAGGGCCTCACCTTGACACAACAATCCTGCACATTCATGCAGATGGTGAATATTTTATATTGAGAGCGTTCATATTATTTTATACGTATGTTTTTGTTCTTCCAATTTTCTGCAATTTTCTGGTCGGTGTAATTGCAGCTATTGTGCTTTTAAAGAAACGGAACAGTCATCATCCATCCATCCATTTTCTTTTACCCTTGTCCCTAATGGGGTCGGGAGTCGCTGGTGCCGATCTCCAGCTGCGTTCCGGGCGAGATGCGGGGTTCACCCTGGACAGTTCACCAATCTGTCACAAAGCAACACAGAAACAAACAGGACAAACAACCATGCACACACACACTCACACCTAGGGAGAATTTGGAAAGACAAATTAACCTAACAGTCGTGTTTTTGGACTGTGGGAGGAAGCCGGAGAACCCGGAGAGAACCCACACAAGGAGAACATGCAAACTCCGTGCAGAAAGACCCTGGGCTGGGAATCGAACCCAAGACCTTCTTGCTGCAAGGCAACAGTGCCACGTATTGGATGATGCTGCAGAAAGATATGCTCACCCAGCAGAATCACCACAGTTTGATCCAAGCCGTTCCCTCACGTCATTGACTTGCTAGTCTTACTGCATTTATAAATATTATTCATGCAGATGGCGAAATATTTCACATCGAGAGCTTTTCTGACATCTATTATTAATGTCCTTCGACTAGAAAACCTGAGGCTTTTGCCCTCTATTCATAGAGCATTCTACTTGACAAGTGTTCAGGTAAGCGGCGGCTGTGACACGACGATATCCGCTGCTTCAGTAAAAGATGTCAGGAAGGTTTTTTTTTGTGTGTTCTGCATTTCTCGTTGAGATTAATAAAAAATAAATAAATAAAAACAAACCTCTTGCAGTGCTGGATCCCATTCCCATTCTTCCAGCTGAAAAAAAAAGAAAGAAAGATATTTAGGAGAGCGATCCCTCATCCTGCTTTTCAGCTTTCTATCGTGAAGAAACCGAGCTCCCTCAAGGCTATTTTCCAATTAGTACCAGAAATCCAGTGACCTCTTTCGCAGCAACTCTGAGCAACTGATGATAAGATCAAAAGCCGCAATAAAGTGCCAAGAACCGGAATGAACTTTCAGTGAGAAGGAGGCGTCTCATAAACAGTCCCACAGAGCACACGGATGAATACAAGCTATGTGAAAAATCACATAGCTCTGCAGACAGTTTAAGGAAAATAAAACACAAAAGAGATGAAGAGAAAGGGGAATAAAGAAAAGCACTCATTTAGTTTCTAAACTGAGAATCTAGCATGTTTTGACAGAATAGGGGCCTAATTTTTGTTGCTTCTTTCTAGATGGAAGTGTAAATGCGAGTCTCAAAGATTAAAGGTTTTTAGCCCATTTCTGAACTCGTTTCCCCCACAGCCCACTTTTTTTTTTTTTGCTTTTGGTTCAATTTTTGACACGTTTTCAGCCACTGCAATGCTTCTCCAAACTTCGCCGAAGCCCACAGTCGGCTGGCTGTCTGACGCCAACAACAAGCCAACATCCACAGTGAGAGCTTAGAAGGAAGGTGGAGCGTTTTACAGCTTAAGCGCCTGATGTTACCCACAGGAGACCGAAGGAAAAGGAGCCAGAGCAAGAGCAGATTGACTTCCTGCTTCTGAAGTGAGTGAGGAGAGTTATTAGAGGCATTCGAGAGCACGACTGAGGTTTTGCATTTGACAGTTTTTCGTTAAAGCGCTCAAACCTCATGAACTTTTCCCAGGTGTCGACAGATTGACGCTGCAAACGTCCGTATCATTTGGTGCGATAGAGCCAAGAAAATATCTGAAAACTGTGGTGTGTGCATCCATTCAGTTCCCCTAAGACAGTAATTTGTTGAACCACCTGGAAGTAGAACTGCATCTGAACTTTGACTAGGCCGGTCTAATACACGACTATGCTTTTTATCTTTGAGCTTTGTTCAGGATCATTGTCCTGCTGGAGCGTGAATGACACAACATTATGAGCATAAATGCACAACAACACTGGGCATAATACAAACTAATAACTAAAAAAAAGTTTTAAAAAAAATAGTAGTTGTGTCTCCATTACAAATGTGAGAAAAACTTGGTCGATATTCTACTTTCATCAAAAAAACACAATTTTGTAATTGCGGTGTTTCCATTAATAAGTACATCTATTTTGGCAATTCCAAGTTGCACAATTTTACGGTCAACGGAGACGCCTCATATTTCAGGCTAAAATACAATAAATAATAAAGGATCATTATGAAATAAAGAAAAAAAAAATTCACATATTGAACATGAAAGTAATGGGGTTTAGTTTAGCCTATTGATATTTCTGAATGAAATACTTTCCACATCTAATGTCTCCATCATATTTTCTTCATGTTTATTTGCACGATCCAGTTAAAACATTTTACTGTTATAGCTTAAGCTGCAAAATAACATTTTTAAATCAAAGTCAACATTTATCTCCATTCATGACCCTGATGCACGTTTCCAGTCGGATGTGCTCCTGTAGTCTGAGATTCCTCTGTGGGGTCAGTGAAATGTGTGACCTCTGTCTCTCCGTCGTGAAACAAAACACAGCCTGTCGGCGTGAACATCTTGTTTTTTTCAAAAATCTGCGATGACTGGAACAATCGTGTCGCGTGTGTCCCAGACCTCATTTGGCTCGGTGGTTCTGAAAGAACAACGCTTGAAACGCCGAGATGTGGGCAGAGCAGCAGCACCAGGATCAGTGACTAGATATACTGGCACTTCGGGGACCAGTCAGATGTCAGAAGGGGCCAGCGTCCCTCTGGCTCTTGGTTTAGATTTGTCGAGAGAATGTTCTCTTTACACAAAACTTGAACTGTCACCAAGACACAAGGCTGACAGCAGCCAGGAACTTCTTTTTCTCTGTCAAAATGCAATCCTTGCTGCTTTTTTTTAACTGTTTTATTTAACGGTAGTCCCTAATTACATTCCCCAAACAACATAAAGGTTAAAACTTAAAACTGCCACTTTCAATAAACTGCAAAATCATTTGATACAGGCATAGTTTGACAAAACTAGGAAAAAGATGAATACGGCCTATCCTGTATCTTTCTAGTGAGTTATGAGGCTAAGCTCTAGCCAGTCTTTGCTGATCAAACATTAATTTGTTCTGACAAAGCGTCAACACCTCTAATAAAGAATAGTTTTCCTTTTCAGTTTCCTAATAACGGTTATTATTTACCGTTATTATTTCGGTGAATAATAATGCTACACTAAGTAGAAAATAAATCAATAGAGTTTAGAGAAGCATTTGTTGTTGATAACAATCAATCTGGGAAGGGTTATGAGGCCAGTGACAAACAATTGTGAATGATATTCCTGCGAATTACCCTCCAAAGCAAAAGTTTTTGGGAAGACACACAGACAAAAAAAAAGAGCTGCATCGTCCAGGGCAACTGTCCTGAAACTTTTGGAAGAATCTCTGATCCAACACACCTGAATCAAATCAATACTTCATTAAAGAGAGCGAAAAAGAACGCTGAGGATGAAATTCAATCATTTGATTCAGTTATTTTTGTATTGAAGGTGCAAATCATCTGTATGTTTACCTGTTAAAGCTGCAGTATGTAACTTTTATTAAAAAATATATAGTTTTATATTTACTTAAAGTATGTCGCGACTGTATGGTATAAAACAGACAATCTGTGAAAAATTAAGCTCCTCTTCCTTCTCCCAGTGGTAGCTAGATCACAGCCAGGAGGCGGGTCTTAGCGCTGTCAATCACCCATCCATCAGGTGAACTTTTATGGTTTTATTGATATTGGTTTATTTTGTAAAATTGCAATGGAAGCACTATTTTTAACATCACATAAGTCACTTGCCACTGGCGCAAACCACAAAGACAAAAGGAAGCAGTTGGAGGACAATGTGATTTTAATTGTGTCTCTTACTTCATGGAAACACCACGACAGCGAGTTTGTTTTCAATATAGCGGAGTATTGACAAGGTTTTGCGCACCTTAGTAGTGGAAACGCAGCTAATGATGCTTGAGAAAAAAAGGTTTCAATGAAGCGTACGCCTTTAAAGAGGATTTTTCTACTTTTGATTGTCTTTTCAAATGATAATGAAAGTAATATTCAACTTTTAGCTGTGTATGTGCAAGCTGGTTGCCTGCTTAAAGTTTCGCTAGAAATATTTTAGAGAGGTTTAGGTATTTTAGTGATTTTTTAAACGTAATTAAATCATACAGTGATTGTTAAGGATCAAGCCTGCTTTAAAAGAAAAGGGAGGTTTCCAATTAACTTGAGGTCAGTTCAATCATAATTATAGTACTTATTGTTGTGTTGGATAGGAGCCAGCTACCTGCAAACATATTAACTACAAATATTATTTAAGATGTTAAGGTATTTTATGTCTGAGTTCAACCATACTTAAAAGTACATGAATTATTGGGGTTCAAAACCAGGCTAGAAAAAGAGAATAAAAATGCAAAGAAATTATCTTTTGGACACTAAGTCCATTGGAAAAGGAAATGTTCTTTCCTAACTCTTGAATACATTATTAGCGAGCTGCTTGGTAGACAGAAATGTCTCACAGGCTCTTCAGACATTTTCTTTCCTAAATTAGTTGTAGAGTTTTTTTGTATTTTTTTTTTTTTGTCGTGGAGATTAAGACTAAAAGCTGAAAAGATGAATGAAAACGGGAACATAATGTATCTGGTGAAAAACATTTATCCAATGAAGGTAACCGTTGTGTAAATTATTAGCTGGCCACTAGCTAGCGTGTCAAAAATGATGACAATCAGTTACTTTTCTGTGATTATTGACAGCAGTGTATATTTTCTATATGACCAGAGTAATACAGCTGTAAAGCAGCAGCAAGAATTAAGCCAGAGTTCTAGTTTCAGTCACATCGACTGGTGTAAAAGAAACGAAGACGCAAAAAGCCTTAATTGAAGGCCTGGACAATCTGTTATTTTTTTGCCATCAATGTTTGTGGCCAAGCTGTGGTAGGGAGGAATACGCATCTGGAAAGGCATTACAAGCCTTACAAGCTAAGTAAAGTTGCCATGTTTTGTTGGTGTTTGGCTGAAGAACAATCAGTGTTTACAAGACCCATGAATCACAGCAACCGCATCATTATGAGGGATGGTGTTGTGGTGACTAATTTAGTAAAGAACCGCAAGCTTCGTGAAGATGGAAAGAAATGAATGCTGCTGTGAAGCCGCTTCCATTGACACTGGAGTTATTTGAAAGCATCGGTTTGTTCAGAAACATTAGTTGCAGACTGAGTCACTGATAAGTCCAAGGCCATCTGACTAAAGAAAAGCTGTTCCGTCCATCACCTTTGGCGATTGTGTTGATTCTGTCTTCAGAAACATCATCTAGTAGCTCTCAAAACATCAGATACAGAAAATAAAAATATTTTACTCTTGATTCCAAATAGATGGGCAAGAACTAAAGTACAATTATTGTACATATTTCAATAATAAATGTGCTGTTGGGGGTCAGAATTGGGCTAAAAATAAGAGTAAATACAGTAAAGTTTAACAAGTAAACTATAACATGAATTCTATGCTACATTGTTAATGTTTGTTCTAGGAGCTAGCTGCTTGCTAACTCATTAGCTAGAAATATTTTACGGTATTTTATTTCTTAAATACCAAAAAATACATCAACTGTCAGCTGGGACTGAAACTGGGCTGAAAAAGAAAAGTGAATATTACAACCAAACTGATCGGACAGGCAACATAAGCACAAAGACAAATATCGTTTTAAACTGTTTCTTTGTTTGACTCCTGAGCCGCCTACTTGCTAAGATGCTAGCTAAAGTATCGACGGGTTCTGCAGGAATCGAACGAAGCCCTTCCGTCCCTCCATCATTTCCTGTGGTATTCCGCTCGATTCTCATCTCCCCACAGTCCAGACTTTCTCCCGTTGAGCTGGATTCCTCGGGTACAATTTCATCAAAATCAGTAAACAGCAGTTGTGAACGATGACGTTGATTTTCTGCGCTGCTGTTTTGGAATTGTAGTCTGTAGTTTTAGCGATGGCAGCAGAGGAAGCTAAGCCGATCATTCGTGTTGACTATTAAATTAACGTTAACAGAAGCCTAGTTCGGTTGTGTAGGGCGAAGTCAATTTCTGGTGAGCCTCGTGGCGCATTAACTACTAGCGCATTACAAACGTCACAGCTAAACGTTAGCTATGGGGTAAAATTTAAAACTTGAACAGAGTCCGCTCCTCCAGTAAGCAATCGTTTCTCAAAACAAAATGAAGCGCAGAACAAAGGGCTGGTTTTGACCAGATTAGCAACAAAAAAACAAGAATGTATTAAAAGTGGAATGGCTATGGTAGATGTTTATATTTCATTTGTGTTTGCAACTTATTCTTATGTACAACACACCCAAAAAATACTAAAGAGTATTTTTTTTTTATTACTTTATAACTAATTGAAAGGCTTTCTTGTTTCAACTGAATGAATAAAGTAACAAGTAAAAGCATTCAAATTGCGTAATAAGTGAACTGAACAGCACAACACTCTTCCCCATTTCTTATTCATGGTACGTAATGCAACAGCAGAGCTTCCCTCCACTTTCTAGTGTTCTGTCAGAATCTTTTATGGACACTTGACAGAATTGTGTCCTCAGTCTTTCAAGAACTCGTCTTAGTCTTCTTGGCTTTGCCACCATCAACAGTATGAGCTGTTCATCCGGCGGCTTGCCCTGGAGACCCTCGTAGCCTGACCTCATGAGTCCCAGCTAGGGGTGAAAAAAGGTAAGCAGTGAGTGTGTAGTAGGTTTAAGGCTCTGGGAAACCTTTTTTCATAATGAGGTCAAGCTGATGCTGCGTGCCTGCGTGCATGAGTCAAAGCAAACGCACTCAGGCAGGTTTATTTCACATTAAAGCAATATAGCTGCATCCCTACAGGCATTGAACGGAACAAAAAATAAATAAAATAAATTACTCGCTGCCAAATTTAACAGTAGTAGTGGTGATGATGACGATGAGCGCTTGTGACCGTTTGTCTCCCTCCACTTCCAGGGATGAAGTTTGAATCTGGCACCGAGGGACAGAGGAAGCATTACATCATAATGCAACCTGCTGTGTGCTTCGGTGAGTGTGTTCCTCGGTCCACGCTGTTTTCCACCGTGGAGCAGGAGTGCCTTCAAGTGTCAGAGAGCTGAAGTGCAGTAAGTAACTCATTCCTTCAAAGACAGGAGTCATTGTTTATGTGGGCTGCTGTTCCACACTGATGGTGTATGGGTGCAGTTTGAGTCTTCGCACGGAAATTAATTATTATTTGTTTCATATGAGAGCATGTGGGACCCAAAATGTTTGACCCAAGTCAGACAGTTGAAATACAGATAATGCTACCTAAGCCTGTCAGAATAAGATAGTAATCAATTAATAACTTAATAAGCCTTAATAAGCATAATAACTTAAGATAAGGTGTAGAGCCAATCATGTGGCATAGGAGGAAAAAAATAAGCTTGTGGTCAGGAGTTATTATAATTAAGTGGTGGCCACAAAACAATACATTGATTTTTTTTTTTTTTGTCTCCCATGTCACTCCGTACAATAGTTTCCATTCTGGTTATTAATATTTTTTGAAGGACAATTTTGTTTACAGACATCATAATCCACTTTATTCATGGTTGCATTTGTGTATGTGTGGGTGTGTGTGTGTGTGTGTTTTATTTCTGTTTTGTTGCTTTGGTTGTTTTATTTTGGGCATTTAAAATGTCTTCCAGTTTCACTGTTTAATGCTCTTAGCTAAATTAAAGTTTATTAGTTCTATATTAGATCATCGAAAACGCTTCAAACAAGACCTGAGTTATACAACAACACATTTAAACCTTAATGCAAAAGGACCTGGACTTTGTCACTTTGTTGTGTCATGAAATTGAGAAAGAAATTCTTGTACAAGTTTGGTTGAATGATGCTATTTAATTGGCCATTTAACATTGTACTATTTGATATAATTACTGTAGCATAGCCTCAGGTTAAAGGCTGTAAGGCACAATAAACTGGAGGAGGAAGAGACTTATCCCTAATTCTCTGGGTTTATTTTCCTACAGTGGCCAATGGCCGTTCTATATTATTTTTAATCCATTTAAGAGGTGGCAGTTCACATGCAAGATGGAGCAAAAGTTTTCCAACACTGGTGTTATGTAACTGTGCAGTAGGGGGAGCCAAAGAGGAAAACTGTGGCAGGAAGTTTTGATTTAATAAACTACCATGTTTTGAATTGAACAACTTAAGTCTGAAAGTGGTTAGAGAAAGTTGTTTTCAGATGTCGGTTTGCAGGTTATTACTAAAAATGTTTAGGGTGTAGGATTTTACTCATTCAGGAAAAAAACAAGGCTTTACTTATGTACATGCCTTTAAGCATTCAAATATGTACGCAGTGAGAAAGCGCTGAACCTCAGAGAGACAGTTTAACTGAGGTTGGATTCATTTCTTTTTAAATTTTAAATAGAGATGAAGAAAACCTTTATTTTCTCAAGGTTTACTTTCTTTTTTATGTTGTGGTGTAAAACTGTTGAGAACCTTCCCATGTAGGACTGACCAATCTGCAATCATGCAGGCAAATCAACAGCATTTTTAATGACATGTAGACTCCAAAGGATTTCTTAAAACACAATCTCACACATCGTACATGCTGCCCATGCATGCTGCTACCGCTCAAAGAGAGCGGCAACACCCAAGGATAACAGCAACTTTCATGTCAGACTATGCTGTCTGCACTAATGAGGTTTCACTCACCTCAGCATTCCTAATGCTTGAAACTGGAACTTTTACTGATTGTTTGCTTCTGATTATTTCTGCTCATAATCAGATCACCTATGGGTATAGATAAAGCACTGAAATTCTGGTCCTAACCCTAAATATGCTAATAGCAATAATAAATAAGTGTTTACTTATGGTTACCTTGACAAACTGAACAAATGACACAGTAAGTTCACTGGTCCTCAAAGTGGAAATGACATGACATTACGAATCCAAAACCAATTGAAAACCAAAAGGAAACAAATGAAAATTAAATAAAAATAAATAAATATGCCATAAAAACATGTCAGTCAGTCTCCAGGCTTTAACCCACAACTTACTGGAGTTCATTTGTAACAAATCCAAGCAGCAGAACAATGGCTATCAAATCATTTACAATCTTCTTCAGATTGCTCTTGATTTTGAGAGTACACTTGGTTCAAGTGACGGTGAACATCCCTGGCTCTCATTCAGCTGGAACTGGAAAAACCTCACAACCAGCCGTGAGTCTGAGGAAGCGACAGAAAGTTTCTGATGCTCCGAGAACCAACACGCCGATGGATGACGCTGCTCTGACCTCGTGAAGAACACAGGTATGTATACACATTTGCAATGAAGCAGCGGCACGCCAACCTTATATATACACGTTGTAAATACAAAGGTAGACCATGCCGTCCTGAATCCGGCCTGGCCTCTGTCATACTGAATATTCTCTTTTGTAATACAGACACAGTTTTCTGCAGTGAATTCACAGTGGGCTGATTCTTACTTCACTTGTGGTGCCTGTCAAGCCAAATATAACTGTGTTTATGCTGCTTTTTTTAAATGTTACATTAAAGTATACATGACACGAGTGACAGTATCAGTGTGAGGATGCACCGTCTGTAGCGTAGAACAAACTGAGCAGAAACTAACACATAACTATTAGATCTTTATTGTCTGCTGCTGTCTGGTATAGTTTATCAACCATTGTTCTTCAAGTCCTAAACATATGATTTCTCAATGCTTTTGTATTTTCATCATTTTCTTGTTCATTTATGGTTTGATAGATCTTGCCATACTTAGTTTTGCTTATTATTGTCAGTAATGTGTTACCGTATTAGTTTATGTTTGGTTTCTTAGTTTAATCTTGTGTTCCGTTCGTTGAACATTCGCGTTTGTTTTCCCTCGGTTAGTAGATCGGCTCTCATTTTAATTAGCTCTCTGTTTTAATCAGCTGTTTCGCATCTCCTCTAAGCAGCTCGTCTTGTTCATTTGGCCTTTCCCTCCCTGGCCTTGGTATTTAACCTCAACGTTTTTGATTGTTCCTCGTTACTCTGCCTGTCACCAGCTGCGTTTCCATTGACCATAAAATTGTGCACATTGTGGATAAGTTCGGGTCAGCTGGATTAGAGCTGCTACCAGATCCCAGTTGGGGCTCAGGCTGGCCCTTTGTAAGACATTCATATTACTTCCAGTCGGAGAAGACATTTTCTGGTAAAATTAAAAGATAATTTAAACCTAAATCTGTCAGGGGAATTAATAATTCTGGGCTTCTTCACCATCTGACATTAAAAGAGGCTGATATTTTCCTTAAGTCATTAAAGCGAACAAGATCTTCTTTATTGCTAAATGCCAGACTGATGTAAGAGCAATTAATTTTTTAGAAAAAAGATCTTGCTTTATGTCAAATTACTACACCTTTAAAAAGTTAGCACACTTCATCACAACTTGGTACGCTTCAGATAGACGTCATGAAATTTTTCAAATCATCTGGTTCATCTTAGGAAACAATTTCCAGATGCTTGAATATGCTGCATTTACCTGTTGAAGCAGTTTTCAGGCTTCCTGCTCACAGAGCAGCCCTTCCCTGCGACTCTCCCATCAAGCTCCTTCAGACTAGCCAGCAGCAATTAGCAAACACCTGTGGTGCTGTGAGTCAGCTGAGCTCATTAAAGGAGCTTCTTCTCAGTGCAACTCTGGTAAAAATGTTGCTAAAGGGTTAATAGAGGAGCCATGTTGTGATGATGTCCTTTAGATGGAGTTTTAGAAAGAGCAGGACTTTCTTAAAGAGACAGAGGCCCAGCAAGGCAAGGCATTTGAGTTTCTTTTTTTTAATTGATTGATGTTGATATATGCATAATTTTTACAACAGCTGAGTGCAACTATGTTACTTGATTGTGCTACAAAATGATTCGATGTGTCTTGAAGACGCATATTGCCTCTTCTTTAGGGACAAAGCAGGAAGTATTTGTAATGCAGTGAAGACAAATCCCTCAACTCAGTTCTACATTAATTTCATGGGCGGAGATGAAAATGTGTTTTCATTTGATGTTATCGATTTTGCCTCAAGTTTCTTGGTGCAGTACTTCAGGAAACTGGAAGAAAAATGGAGAGCATTTCAAGCAATTAATAGGGCCTGCTGTCAATTTCTGTGGTTTGAAGGTATAAATAAAAACAGCCTCCCTGAGAGCGGAAATACCTTGAAATTTCTTGCTCTTTGTAGTTGGCACCTTTCGCTCTCCAAGGCCTTTGAAAGCGGCTCTTGAGAGAGAAAGAACAGGCTGTGTGGCCCACTGAGGAGCCGCGTCTCAGTGTGACAGAGGACACACGTCGCCCAGCTCTCCAGCTGGTCCCTCCGTCCACCGAGAGCGTGGCGAAGGCACGCTGCTGGGACTGCACAGCCTCACGACGGGGACTTGAGAAACAACGAGAGCTCCTTTGGCAGCCTTTTTAACAAACGAGCTTGTCGAGCAGACCAAATACACACACTCACACACGCGCACACGCGCGCATGTAGATGTATCGCTCCAACATCCAAGAGAAAATGAGCAGCTCTTTGATGTGAAGAGCTGCCGCGTGAATTGTTGTGAAGCTCTACCTGCGTAGTGAGAGGATATAAAGACCTTTCATCAGCGGCTCAATAAAAATTGAGACGTTTTTATCCCAGGAGAGGCTGAACGCTGGGAGGTCACAGGGAGTTTCCAAGGTAGCAGCTTTGCAGCAAACACTGTTATAATATTTTAAAATGGAAAGTTGACTTGATCATGCATTACAGACATTTTCATACCTTAGTGCAGTGGTTCCTAACGATTTTCTTCTAAGCCCCCCTATGTATTACAATAAAATTCCCCCCAAAAAATGAAAAATAATCCCACATCGTTCAACCAGACACTTCAGGAACCACTGCCTTAGTGTATTTGCATGGGATTTTGTGTGAAACACCAACACAAGGCAGGGAATAAGTGTGAAGTGAAGGTTTAGGATATAATTAAAAATGCACAAAGTCCGGAAATATTTGTAACCAATCGGTTTCATTCAAGCGATTCAAATCTCATAAAATGATGGATAAACCATAGAGTTTTTGTCTTTTATTTTATTTTACTTAATTTTTTTTGCCCTTATATGCATTTAGTTGCAAGTAGGACCACGGACACTCTGCGATATTTAGCTAGATAAAGACCTGTGTGCATCTGTTCATCAAAAACACAATTTTTTTTGAAACCACACGCTTTTCTTTTTGTGTTTTTGATCTAAAATGATTTACAGATGATGTTCTACAAAAACTTTACTCCAATGTTTTGCTCATTGAAAAATAGCATTTTCAATTGTATTGTTAAACAGGTAAAAAACTATTTAACAAAAACACAGCAAAAAATAAAAAATATTTTTTGTATTTTTAGTTGGAAAAACAAAAAGAAATGTGGCCTGCTTCCTTTGTATATCCTTTCCTCCTCCCTTCCAGTTTCAGTTTTCATTAGAATGCCGTGTCTAGAAAAATATTCCAGAAATTCTTATTTCATATTTAAAAATGAAATGGAAGGATAGGATTAGGGGTTAGGGTAGATTATGATGCTATAATCTTTACATAATAAATTCAGGAAACCTACGTCTTTCTTAAAGAGTTTGTTAGTTTTTCACACCTGCATGCTGATGCAAACCTAAAAGTCATCCCACCTTGCCGCTTTGTCGGAACGCAGCTTCCAATCAGCACCACGCGCCGCTTGTTTGATCATGTTTGTCGCCGTTAACGAACTGCTGCGTCTCAACACTTCTCTGGAACACCGAGGCCTGCGTGTTACTGCACAGTAACCAAAGAAATGAGGCGACAAGTCAACACAACGCTCTCTGTGTGAACAGACGACATGGGAGGAGAGAAAGGTCACATATTGTCAAGACGGGAGTTAGAAACCTGCACCAAATTAGATTTCCTTTCGCCTGAATGAAGATATTGAGCACCTAGCAGGAAGTTAGCCCAGCCTGATCTCAAATAAAAGCTTTTTTTGTTGTCTCAGTTAGACTTCCACATAGCCACAATTAATGCCTGACTAAAAGGAGGCTCCAAGAAGGAAATGCCAAGTTTCCAGCCATGGGGCGTATTGAGGCATTGGCTAAAAGCTAAAATCAACAGAGACGCCGCCATGGAGCTGAAAGCTAGCTGGAGCAAAGCTGAAGAACACGACGATGTTCGTTCCCCATTTACTGAGCCGAGAAACCTGCCAAACAAATCCCAAGACAGGACGTCAAATAGTTGATCTACTTACGCTTCTAACATTACTCAAGTGTGTTTTAAAATGAATAAGGCTGGTAGTGGAGGAGAGCTCTACAGACACTTAAAGATTCATGGATCCACTCTGCGGAGCTCGATGAGGATTCACGTCAAGCAGCCTGGTCCTTTTAAACACCGTAGATTTAAACACTCCAATGACCAGACCACTTTCACTAAATTAGAATCTAATAAAATGTGTTGGTGGAGTCACAGCTAAAAATAGCCAGTTTAACCAGTTACAATGTTAGCACAAGGGTTACATTATTCTTGAATTTCTTTAGACTAAAACATTACAAGTAATGTGTTTTTAACATGCATTCGTAGTCTTTCAGCTATAATTTTTGTTCCGATGAGGCTTGTTTGCCAAATTAAAGGTGCCTTTTGAAAATAACCTTTAAACAGATATAAATTTTTTTAATACCCCATATTTCTATGCCCACGACAATTTTTATTGCTTTGATATAATATTCTGAGCTTTAATGTTTTTTTTTTTCCACAAGCTGTACGTGCAAAATCATATTAATACCACTAATCTGTGTGTATTTAATCAAATTTTTCACGTAATTAATTTGGTTACTAAAGTAAATGCTCATTTTTATGGTATTCTAATTTATTTAGTAATTATATGAGAGATTGTAATAATCCATAATCTCAGTTAAGGTATAGAGATAGTAAATAAAAGTTGCCTGAGAATGGAGCCTTGAGGAACCTCACATGTAATCTTATAGATTTCTAATTGCCAAATATTGCAAAGTTGAGTCGTAATAAATAAAGATCCATCACGAAAAGAACATGAATATTTCACCTAAACCCTATTAGAGTCACTAGAAGACTTTATTCATAATGTTGTTACACTTTAGGCAAAAAAAATAAAATAAACACAGCAACCTTTTAGCTACATAATAAACATTTTACATTCACAAGGTCCAAACGAGGTACGAACGAGATGGCCGCATTCGGACTCAACCAAGTGCTGCCTACTTGCCGAACTGAGATGTTTCAGATGAAAACGGATGTTTGCCTGGTCAGAGTTTGACATGAAATGACAGGAAATGGGTCTGAGCGGATCGCTCTGGCCCAGAAGCCCGCCGCCTGAATGCTTATAAGGGTGTATGAAAAACGCAAACACACACAGCGCTGCGCACGTTCAGGAGACAAACCCGGGGTCAAAGCAATCTCCACTTCCATCTTTACTGCGACGCCATATGTGCTCCCAAAGCGGGAAAAGCAATAGAAGCAGAGCCTGGTGGGTTCATGGCGCGTTCGTGAATTAGCATATTGACAGTGTCAGCGGATGATTATGGAGAGGTGGAAAAAAAAGAGAGAAGAAAATAAAGTTGAGTCAAAGAAATTGGAAAAAAAGGAGGATAGTGATTGAAACAAATGAGATTCTCTTGGTTAGTAGGAGCAAAGAGAGGGAAAAAGAGAGAGAGAGAAAAGAAAAGGAGGTGGGCTGAACATCAGCCATCAAATACGGGAAATCAAAGCACCAGACCAGTCCAGATTTAAAAGTAACATAAAGAAACGAGGAAGAGAAAGAGGAACCTGGAGTAACATTTCCTTCCAAAGCAGCTTTTCTCATTTTGCAACAGGCTCCTCAACCTGGAGGTGAGTTTATTTTTATTGAATTCCTCACATTAATCTCAATGACTCTGCGGCATGCTGAGTGGGTTATATACAAACCCACTGTGGGAAATCCAAACAAACGCTTCTCTGGAGCCTTTACTGCGTGGAACACAAATTCTTCAAAAAGAAATCAATTTGACAGCATTTAAATAATAAACAGGGTTTTTAAAAAAAAATGAAACTGAAGCTTTTTTTTTTTTTAATGTGAATGCTAAAAACACTATTGGACCTTTACAGCTAAAAATGACATAAAATTGTGTTGAACATATTCTATTTTCCATTTAATGAATCACCTTGAAGTGGCTTTTATCTAAATGCTACTGCTTTAAATAAACACTCATTGCTGGAGGTTAGGAAGCAACAGATTGAAATGGTGATTAGTGTAAAGGTTAGTTAAAAGCAAATTAGGACAATATATAGTTATTACATATGTAATACTGGCGCGGGACAAGATAGCAGGGTTATTGAATGTAACATGATTTGAATAAATCATGTATTATCCAAGATTTATATTCCAAGGTTTTTGAAAGTCAAGGATCATTTTCAAGTAAAATGATGAAACAATGACTTTTTCCCGCCCCCTCTCATCTGGATTCAAGTAAAATGGGTTATGTGACGACGTCAGGGACACAAGATTGATTTGGTTTTTGATGGTTTGATTGAAAAAGTAGATTTATGTCACAGCTGATCATTTTATGGAGTTTAATAGGCCAGTTTTTGCATCCAGAGGGTTTGGCAGCCTGTCCCTCTGGGAATATCCGGTTCTGCTGGTTAAAAATAGAGATGATCTACAAACAAGCCACAAAAGCGGCTGATTATGGACGATGTTGCGAAGATTTTTTGAACAAAAAAGGAATTTCATCCAGCATGTTCAGATCAGCCTCCCGACTAGGATAGAAATATTTTATGTATGAGCTGCTTTTTTTTTTTTTTTTCGTCAATGACGATAAAGAAAAACAAATTTCTAGTTCATGTATCACTCAGCACTGCGTTCGGCTGATAACGATACGAAAATGAAAATCAGATAAGCAGCAGCTTTCTCATCGGAGAAACAGGGAGAGGCGACGAACGTGACGGGATTCGGCTTTTCCAGTCGTTCAAAGCAGAAGTGATCCGGTTTCGGCGTTTCTCTGAGCTTCCAGATGGAGGATAAGAAAACAACTTGCTTCATCTGCTTCTCTACTGCACAGACCAGAGGACCAGCACATGCAGCTGATTATCATTCACGATGTACAATAAAAAGAAACGCATTAAAAACTAAGAACACAAGATAATAACTATAAATAAATACAATAAAAAGATGGCTGTACTTATAAAGTAACACCATATAAATACTGTTATACTTATAGTGAATAAATGGACAACACTACTTTTAATTGTGTTTGTAAGATTAAGTCTGCCATGTAAAATTAATATGGAGCACTAAAGCAAACAGTCACTGCTATGGAAGCATTAAACCGCCAGAGCCATGAAATAAAATCAGGAATCCATACATGAGAAAAAGTTTATCACCGTAACGAGTTACAAAGCTCGTTAAAACGAGAACGTTTCTGGTTAGGATTACGGAACTCATAAAAACCGACGGGCCAAACAAAACACAGCAGGGCAGCGAGGACGCCCCGGGAGAGAGGGGAGGGGAGCTCATCCCCTTTTCTTCACCCTGTCGCTCTCACTCTTTCGGTGGCTCTGCTCGGCGGAAACTTGTTTTGATCAGCGTGGCAACTTTGTGGCCAATCACAAAATACTGCAAATGATAATGATGTGAACAAGTTTGTTCTAACGTTATTTTCTGTCTGCTGAGCCTGTTGTGGACGTCGAGTGGACATATAGTGAACAGTAAATATTGTGACTGACTGGACTTTTGTGGCCTTCCGTTGATTGAAAATTGTAAGAATTGAATTGAGGGAAATTTTTATCTTTTACCTAAATTTGTTGTTGTGATGATGTCATTAACCCCTCAATTGCAAAATTGTGATTTTTCGACAAAGATTTGCACATATTTGGGATGTGATGTGGTGGAGCAGGGGTTAAGCAAAACCCACATATGGAGGCCTTAGTCCTCGATGCAGGTTCGATTCCCTTTGCCTCATGTCTTCCCCTTCTCTCATTACCCATTTTTCTGACAATTAACTATCAAATAAAGGCCACTAGAGCCAATAAAACCTTTAAAAAAAAAGATTTGCGTGTATTTGTAATGGAGCTGGTGTCTCCTGGAGACAAGTCAATGGAGACGATGTACTTTGCATTGAATGAATTTAACAATCTATGAAGTTTCGATGATTGGCAGTCAAAAATTTCTTCTTTCTCTTTTCTCCCTCCAGACTTAATAAGTGAGTAACCCATCTGCAGCTGCCAAGATGTCAGAGCTGAACTGCTCTCTCGCTGCTCTTGTCATGACCACTGCCACGGTCTTCAGTGACACGGGCTGCCCGGAGATTGCTGTGATGTGTGGGATGAACATCTCTTGGGTCTTGGCCAATGCGACTGAACGAGATGTGAGGGAAATGTGTTTGAGTGAGGAGGAGTACCTCACTCTGCAACTGGGGCCAGCAAAGTCCCCCAGGTTTCTTCCTGTGTGTATCACCTACCTGGTCATTTTCATGGTGGGTGTTCTGGGAAACTCCTTGACCTGCGCTGTGATTTTGCACTACAAGGTGATGCAGACCCCCACCAACTACTACCTGCTCAGCCTGGCCGTCTCGGACCTGCTGGTGCTGCTGCTCGGCATGCCGCTGGAGCTCTATGAGATGCAACAGAACTACCCCTTCCTGCTCGGGGAGGGGGGATGCTACTTCAAAATCTTTCTGTTTGAGACGGTCTGCTTCGCCTCCATCCTCAACGTTACGGCCCTCAGTGTGGAACGTTACGTGGCGGTGGTGCACCCCCTCAAGGTTAAGTACCTGGCAACGCGAGCTCACGTCAAGAGGGTCATCTTAGTGCTGTGGGGGCTGTCCATGCTGTGTGCCGTGCCGAATGCCAGCTTGCACGGGATAGTGGTGCTTCCTCCACGGTTTGGACGAGAGTTTCCCCGATCTGCCATTTGTAGTACGTACTGAATGCTAAACCCATTCATTCATTATTAAAGCCCTATTGGCTCTGTGCAGCTGTGACAGTTTATCACGTGAAGACGCCATGATGGATGTGATAAGTGAGGGACAGTAGTATCCAACAGAGTGACTGCGATTGTTTCTAGCTTGACTATGGCAGTAGCTTGACTACTGCCATAGTCTATTTCCAACTTTCACAAAAGTTGGAAATAGCTAGCTTAGCATACCTGCTCTGAATGTATTTTTTGATTTGATCAAATTGCCGACTTTGCCTGACTTATCTAATGTAATTTATACCATTATGCCATTAAGGGCGTTTCTCCTTAAAAGTGTACGAAATTAAAAATTTTCACCACCAGCCTGTTTTTTTAAATTATTTTTTATCTTATGATAAATGCGTGATATTGTGATCTTAGCCAATCTGCTATTTCTGCCTCTCTGTCCCTAGATGTGGTCAAGCCTGCCTGGATGTATAACATGATCATCCTGATCTCCACCTTGGTCTTCTTTGCGCTCCCTCTGCTGATCATTAGCATTCTTTACCTGCTCATTGGCCTGCAGCTGCACAGGGAGAAGGTCAGGAACACGGCGGCAGCTAATGGCGACAGCCTTGGATCCGACTCCTTGTCCAGATCCCAAAGGCAGAGGCTGAGCAAACGCAACCTGCAAGTCACCAAGATGCTCTGTACGTGTTTGTTTATTTTTTCTTTTTAATGTTTTTCACTAAGTTACTTAGCCATTGAAAAAAAAGGGTGACATTTTAAGTGATGTTTACAGTTTAATTTTTTTTTTTTTACAGAGCCCACTAGTGGACCTCAGGGAATTGTTTTTCTTTTGCGTTGCGTCGCAAAATTATTGGATTCCCACGCAATAAGTTTTGCGTTCTCTCACAACAACGGAGTCAAATCATATGGCATCTTGAGTTACGAAAATCTTCCTAAAGTTTTTGTAAAGTTTTTTTTATGCATGTTAATATCTCATTTCAAGTTTTTTTAAAAAATATTTTTCTTTAGGATACAAATGCATCATACACTTATGTGCTACATTCAGACGCAAAACAGGTCAATTCTGGGCTTTCCATTCATCTCCATAGACAGAAAGTTTGCGTGAGAAGGAAAGAAAGAAAAATGACATTTGAACTACATGGACTATATTGAGTTATTTCTGTGAGGTAACAGTTTCTCCTGTGTCTTTTTGTGTTGGTAATCCGAAAGGTTAGCAAAGGGCTGCTTTTATGTCTCCACCACACAAACAAACATGAACAAGCAGTTAATAGATCGACTTTCGACCAGTTTATGCACCAAAGAGTCAAGAATGTAGAAACATGTTGTCACTGAGGCTAGAAGGTATTTGCGCTTTTAAATCAATATCTGTTGTCACTACCACTGTATACAGAATAAATCAGGGAGCGTTTGCTAATTCATTGCGAGGGAGTGCAACAGTTTTGCGAAGGCAGCACAACAGAGAATTTCTTGGCAAATTCTGTCCCGATTTACCCACTCGGTGTTTTCCAGGCGTGCTGGTTGTCGTCTTCAGCCTCTGCTGGGCTCCCTTCCACGTGGACCGCCTGATGTGGAGCTACATCAACCCGTCGTCCCCTCGGCACCTGGCGATCTTCGAGAGCGTCCACATCGTCTCCGGCGTCTGCTTCTACCTGAGCTCTGCCGTCAACCCCGTCCTCTACAACCTGATGTCGACGCGGTTCAGAGAGCGCTTTGGCCACATCACGTGCCGCGCCAAAGGCGGCCTGTGCGTTCGCACTTCAGGCAGAGCCGGCGCGGCACCTCGAGCGAGGACGCGCACAACAGCAAGAAATTGACTTAGCGGCCCTTTTGGGGATGTTCACTGGAAAGTTGTCAGAAATAAATTGGCAAAAGAAGTAACAGCGTTTTGTTTATATGGTAATTTAATGAGCACCGAACTCCTCTGGAGAATTCTGGACTAACCACCGATGTCATGATGGCTCCAAATGAGGGAAGATCTGTTCATTGCACCACCAGAGCTTTTGGGAAAAAAAATTCTATTATAAGCATCAAAGCTGTAACCTAAAGGCAGAAAACCTTAAGACTCTCTTCACTGCTACATGCTTACAATTCTATATTTATTGTTCATTATTGTGATCCAGAAACACCCAGAAGTTAAGCAGGAAGGATTTTCATCATTGTGAAAGCAGAGAAATAGACTAAAAAATGGGTGAAACGGCTGCAAAATTTAACAAAAAAGTGGTAAAAAGAAGAAATAATAAATAAGTGTGCACACCTTTGAGTTAATACTTTCATGAAGCACTTTTTTGACTGAGTATCTTATGAGTATCTTCTCATAAGGCACTGTAATTAACACTTATTTTATGTCATAAAAAAAAAAAAAAAGTAGCTTCATTTTCCAAAGTCATGTCTTCATTCATTTACAAATGTCACTGTTTCAAAGTAAATAAGTGATTGGCAAGTTAAATATTTAACTCCAAACTAACAATTTTGCGAGGAAGCTAAATATTTTTGCTGAATATTTAGTTGGTGAGTGAAATATTTAAATATAAGTATTTTTGCTCCAATATGAAAAATTATAAATGAATGAATAGCTAACATAGTGAAAATATGAGTTTGAAAAATGAAAAGTATTTTTTTTCCCTCTTTTGACAGGCAAAAATAACCCAAATAATTGGTGCTGATTTTTGACTTCAGTTAACTTTACAAACAAAACCTAAGAGGTGAGAGTCTATTAACATCTGACGTCTTGACTTTGTTTGTTTTACATTCTGCCTTGTGAACGTTCTCCATTTCCTCTCACGCACTGATTAGTTTGTTGTAGGGCTGAAACGATTCCTCAAACGGTTCGATTACCTCGATTATTATAATTCCTCTAGGAAAATTTATCTGCCTCAAAGCTTCGTTAGCTTATGTTTTATTTATTTAGCACACATGTTTGGGCCCGAACATTATTTGTGTTGCGCGGAGCTCTTGACTTCCGCCTCTGAGCTGTTGAAAAAGCAAAGCGTTAGTGGCACAACGTCCAGTTTTGTGGGGATTTTATTGATTTATGATTGTCCCTGGTTTTCAATGTTTTTGGGGGACCAATAAGCATCCTTAAAATGACTGGCGCAATGCCTGGTGTACGGCAGCGTTTCTCCTCCGGGAGCGAATTGCGGGAAGAACGATGCAGGAGTATTTGTACAGGTCACAGACCCCCAACTCCATATTGTCAAACCCAAAGCTTGACAGGTATTTGGCAATGTGAGAGTTCATCTATTAAATTGACTGAAGATGGATACAGACACTAAGAGCTGGAGCACAGACATTTTATATAAGCGTATTTGTGAGCTTACCTCTTTATTATTAAATTGATTTTCAGATGTTTGTATAACTTTTCTTCAGGTTAACTTAGAAAGTGAGCTATTGTTGTTACAGGTTAGTTTTCTGAACTACAAAAAAGTATCTTTTAGGGAAGCTCAAACATGAACAATTGGACTGACGTTGATATCCAATAGCAACACTGGTGTTATGCCAGATTTACCAATATTTTATTTTATAATTTTTTTTATCTGATTACTCGATTAATCGTAAGAATAATCGATAGATTACTCGATTACTAAAACATTTGTTTACAACAACCCTACTCTGTTGGTTTGGATGCATGCTGGGACTCACTGGGACGATGGAAAATGAAACCCGGCCTTCTGACCAAAACGGACTGAACTCTTGGGAGATTCATCCGCCTTGACATAAACCGTAAGTTTATTTATTCTGAAGTAAAGGAATCGTGCTGCCACTGCCGCCTTCACGTGTTCCTGGTGATGTTTTTGTGCCAAATTTATCTTTTGGATCTATTACCCAAATATTCTCCAGTAAAATATGGGGTGAATTTTCTCTTTGAGCTCTACTGGACTACAATGTCTTCACTGTTACCACTTTCAACCTCTTCTTTTTCTTCTTTTCATCAGTCTTTGGAGAAATGCACAGTTTTAGTAATTTTATGTGGAAATCTTTTTAAATGATTCATCATCACCTTTTCTTTCTTTTACAAAAAGCAGGAATTTACTAGGTCTGTGTAGTAAACATACAGAGGCTCTGTACAATTTTTTTTTTTTTTTTTACAAAAAAATCAAACCACATTAAATCGCAGGACTATTGAGAAACCATGTTGCCGTCAATATTTAGATTGTCGGTAAAATTACACCTAATCAGGAAAATAATTAGCTTTAAACTGAGTTCTTTTAGATGTGCAGCTTTGTTCACACAATCTATAATATGAACCTTGTCGTATAAGTATCACCGTTCACATCCTCTCGCTGAAAATGGAACTGTATAAATAAAATAAGAGAAATAAAGTCAGATAAGTGAAGTAAGAGAAGCGAATTCATTTATTTTCTAGAGCCGTTCATCGAATCACAAAACTCACCGTAATGTCAACATGGCTGCTTTAACGTAGTGTTGGATTGGTGCTTTTTTTGTTGTTGTTTTTAAATCCCATAGCCTCCCTTTGCCTGCCCATATTTTTGGCCAGTGGAATGGACTCACACCACAAAAAAAAAATACTCCTAAAAGCGCACGCGGGTCAGTGCGACCCCGCAGGACTGCGAACAGAGGAAAAAGGCTTGAAGGGTCCAAAGGACCCCCATCTTTTAACCCTTGTAGGGTCTTAACGTTTTGTTTACTCCCCTTATCCTATGGACCAAAAATAACCCGGCCGAACAAAAGCCCCCAAAATAAAACCGCTTTATTGAGTTTGAAATCCAAAATCTGTTCTGCATGACGAAACAATCTGTTATTCATCCATTCAGCTTCATTTAATTCATTTTTTTTATCATGTATTTTTTTGTTACACAATACAAAATGACGATCAACAATATTAGACTTTTCTTTTCACCACAAAACAAACATGAATGTGAAGTTACTACTTCTGAACTAACTATGCTAAAAAGTGAAAAGGTGAACAATTTGTAACTTTTTGCTGTCAGCAGTTCAATCTTTTATATTCTTTAGGAAGTGAGATATTAAAATACTTCTCTCATAGCACAACATGTGCTTGATTTGGTGAACAATTTTGTTGAACAACGTCATATTAAATATTTTATATTCAACACCTGCACAAGCATTTTGTTGCTTTGATGTTGCATAAAATGTTGCAGATGTTCAATATAAAAATACATTGTCTCTAATTTGGAAATTGTTTTCCACCAGCGCTGTTGGTTTTATGTTCCATTACGCTTATTGGTTTTGCTGCTGGTGTAACTCGGAAGTCGGTGAGCTTCAGACTGGTACACAAACGTCTCTTGTAAATGTCCTAGTTAAAGGTGCTGGCCGCTCTGTTTGAGTAATGAGATCTGCCAGCTGGTCTTCTGCCGTGACGTCTCCCGAAAGACGCGGATGACGAACTGCGAAGGGGAAAAGCATTTTCCTCTGGATGAGGAAAATGCTTCAGCGGGTCATGCAGTATGGAAAGGATGAAAATGAAACGCACAGATGATGTCAGATGAGAGCGTAGACAAAGATTATCCAGCTACTGAGTGCTGACAAATGGTTTCGTAATGATACAGCATTATGGGTGTGCCACAGCAACGCTAATGAAGACCAATCTCTCCCCGGTTTCCGTCGCCGTAACGAGGGTAGAACACACTGCTCACATTTATTGGCTCTGCAAATTGACCTATTTAAAACACCGGGTCTCTGTATCACCCAAGTAATGGCATTCACTCAAGCAGACGGAGCCATTTACAGCAAGTACCAGGGTGTGTGTGTGTGTGTGTGTGTGAGCAGAATGGTGCCGTGAAAATTAAAGAAGCCAGGCCAAATGAAATGTGTAATCTGCTTCATTTCACTTCCACGGGAGGATCTGGGAAAGTCTTCGAGCCAAAAGCCGTAAAAGCCCAGAACTGGAAACAATAATAATAATTTTTAAAAAAGCAGATAAAAAAAAAAAAACAACCTTGATGTGGTACATCAACCCAGCGAAACATAAGCAGCTGGTCGGAGGATGTGCAGATTATCTCGGTCGCAACGGTTGCTGGATTTCCTTTATCACAAACGGAAGAGCGATTCAGAGTCATCATAATGACGAATTCTGATGAGTATTTCAGCTTGGATTTAGAAACCTCAATAAAACCTGGTGAATTGGTCAAATTACAGACCAAAAGCAGCTGGATATGGAAAGGTCAAGTTGGGTTTTGTACAATGTTCATTTCACACCAGAGTAATAATTTTGGAGGCGATAATGCAAAACCACCCTGAAGACATGACAGTTACGCAAGATTAGATTCTTTTGCCAGAAGGAAGAAATGATTTGCTTTAGGGTAAGTGTGAAGATAAAGGCTAATGAACAAGCAGTTAGCTGTTCATTTAACCATTCAAACTGCTGTTAATTCCCGCATTTTATTTGGGTTTAATTAATATTTTTGAGTTGAAATGTAATTTTGACATCTAAGAGTCACTTAGAGAACTTCACAAGACTTTTTAAAGTAACCTTTGTTATTTTTTTCAAGAAAGTCATCTGAAGTTATTATTGGTAATATTTCCCATACTGGCTTTTATCAGCATTACATTGTTGTAAAAGCAAACCGGTGATGGAAGCTGGTCAGATGTGGTACAAACGCAACCCCGAGTTGAGAAAATAAGAATCAGTCGGGTTTTTTTTCCCCCCATACGGTTTCATGACCCTGGACATAAAAATACTATAATGTCTGATTTCAAGGGCGGAGCTTCCACTACAATTTGAAAACTACAGTTTCAAAGCTTCCACCTCACAGAGCTTCCTTGCCGCGTGACTCCCCCACTCAGCTCCTTCAGACTAGCCGGCAGCAATTAGCAAACATCTTGTGGAACCGCACAACAGCTCAGCTCATTATATGAGCTACTTCTCAGTGGAACACATGCAAAAATGTCAACGTTGAGATGACTTCCTGCAGGCGAAGTTTCAGAAAGAGCAGAGGCCCAAGTTCAAGATATTAAAATTACAAAGTCAAATTTCTTTGAGACATACAGTACACATCATTTTTATAACAACTAAAGCTAACACAGTTATAAGTGATTCAACTCTACTGGATAACCCTTTAAGAGGAAAAGCTTAAAAAATATATTTCTTCAGGAGACCAGATATGACAAATGAGCCAAATTATCAGTCAAGTCCAAATTTTAATTGAACAAACGCAACATTTACTTCAGAAGTGCCAACAGGGTACCAGAAGGATTAAAGCATCACCTTTAATCTCTTAACCCTATTAACTGTAGATTCCCCAGCTTCTATGAGTTAATATTTGAAAAACATCTATAAAGAATATGCAGTTTTTTTAAAATCTGAAACAAGGGGAACAGGAGGGGATTCATATTTTAATTAGCAAACTGGTTTCAGTTGCAGCGTCTCCTTCAGAGACTGTTTTTATCCACCGCTAAGAGTGCAGTTAATTAGGCTGGACTGGAGAGGGTGTTGTTTTCTGTAATTACATGTGTGCTGAATGAAAGCTCGCTCCCTAATTGGTCTCAAACAGGATTCCTTGTATAGACACACAGTTTCATATCGGTTTGTGTTTGATGAAAGAATATTTTTCTTCGCCCATTAATTGTTGTTGCTGCCAGTTTTTTTATGTTCATTAAAAAAAAAAATCAAAGCTGTTGGTTGGGATTGACATTTAGAAAACACAAAGGTAACAAGGTGCTACTTATATGCCTGTTTTCCTCTGCTCTAAATATAAACCTCTTGTTCAGAGACAGGAAGAGGTCACAGGAGGCTGGAGAAGCAACAGATTGGATCGCTCTTTGCCAGCCAGAGGAGAGAACGTCAACAACCGAGAACTGAGTGTGTGACCAACCAAACCTCTGTGTGGACAACACCATCCCCACCAGAACCGTGAGATGTTTCCCTGATAATAAACCTTGGATCACTGTTAAACAAGAAAAAAGAAAAGAATTTGAGGAACAAGACAGGGAGTTTTTGAGGATTCAATACGGTATTTTTGAAATTGAGTTTAAGTGCCACGAGAATCAGCTTGGCTGGGAACAAACTCTTCATAACTAAAGAATCTGTGATGATGCAGTTCCTGATTAATTAAAGTCAGAATAGAGAAGTTAACACATTAACACAAAGTTTTCTCTTTAGTTGATCTGTTTTTGGCAAACAGAATCATACAGGCCAAAAAATATAAATAAATAAAAAAGTACACACGAGAGCTGTAACAGTGACTCCGAAGTCGGCATCATAACAATGCAGAAACAGGCTTTTAAAATATATAAAATTAACACGTATATGTAAAAAAAAAAAAAAATCCTGCAAAACAGTTTGTATAAGCTGGCAAAGTTTTAAAGGAAATAAAGGCCCAACATTGCACACTGGAAATCTTGAGAGATAAGAATAAACATCCACAGCATAAAAGACATTAAAAATGCTCCCTGAGGGAAAATGTAAGAGACGGAGCTCATCAAACATTTCCTCTACATTCTTCCAAGCGCACCGCGCTTCAGGCCTTTTTGGGACAGTACTTCCTCTCAAACTGAGCTACGTTGAATTTCCGGAGGCAGCCTTTGTAGTTCATGTAGCGGATCTTCCCGAAGACCGGCCTCTCTGCCCAGCCCTGGTCGTGGATGCCGCAGATGGACCACATGCAGCCTGCGGGACGAGACATCCGGCGGAGGAAGAGAGAGAGAGTGAGAAAATGAGAAGCAAGAGAGAGAGAACTCAACCTGTAACAACGGTCCTGCTGTTTCTCACCAACGAAGCCGTTGGGGTCCTGACCGTCCAGCTCGTAGCGGTCGTTCAGGTACAGAGCGATGGAGAGCGCCTCCTCTGGCGAGCGGGTCCACTCCAGGATTTTCTTGGCCCAGTACATCCTCAAGAAGCCGTGCATCTTCCCCTCCGCTACCATCTGGTACTGATGGGGAAATGACAAGTGTCAAAGGTAATTAAATATCAAATAAATGATCAAAAGAAAATGCTAAAAATCACATAATCTCCTTCACAATTATACGCTACTTATTCTATCTACTTCTATGCTGTTTTGTAAACTTTTAGTTGAATAAATTCCAACATCTGTGTTGCAGTTTTATTTACTGAATGTTAAAAATTCTCCAAGTAGACTTTTTTATTCATGCTCTTATTTTGAAGTGTTTACATAGCAGTTCCATTTCATCTCTTCATGCTCTTTCTCTTTATTTCAAAGAAACATACAGACCAAAATAAAACACAAAGTGGAGAACAAGAGAAACATTAAATGCAATGTTTATCTTGTATTAAATGTTTAATGTTAATTAATGTACATATTTTGACATGATATACATAAAATATGTACATTATGTCAAAACTAAATTGGTCCTCCAGGGCTGTAGTCTTTCAAGTGCAGATATAATAGCTTTAGCATTAGCTTCTGCTAAATACCGTGTTGGTTAATTTGTGTAGCACTATAGCAATAGCTCCTGTTAAATACTGTATTGGTGTAACGCTTTAGCATTAGCTTCTGCTAAATACCATGTTGTTGTTGGGTTTTGCTTTAGTGGAACTGATGTTTGTGATTAACGCTTTAGGGTTAGTACGACAAATTACAAAATTTATTCTGGACGCCTCTTAGATATTTATTGTGAATTTTTTCATACCTGAGCTCCGTTCCATAACTTGTCATGTGTTTGTGCTTTCTCCAGCTGCTCCCGGGTGTAGATGTAGTCCCTCTTGTCTTTGGCATGGTCCTTCAGGGTCTTCTGGGCCCACTCATAAGCACCTAGAAGCCACGGCCACAATCAGAACAGAAAACTTGACTTCATTTTTACTGAATTCATTCGGACAAACGTCTGCCGCATCACTTCTAACGAAACCCCCCCATCCTGCTGACCTTCCACTTTGTCGTACTTCTCGTTGTAGAAGCAGAAGTTGTCGGTCAGCTCCCGGCGCACCACCAGCTCCTCGATGAAGGCAGCCACAGACTCACTGGCGTTTTTCCCGCAGCGCCGGACCTGCAGCGCCACACGCTGGGCTGAAAGTTGACCTGATCAGAGGAAGGGCACAGAAACGCATGTAGTCGGAGTCGGAAGCGAGGAGAAGGACGTCGGTCCGGTGAGACCGGTGAAGATCTAACGGAAACATCTCTTGCCTACCGAAGCGGATCCACGGGGAGAGCTGGCTGAGAGCGGCCATGTTGGGGTCGTTGCGCTGGGTGGCGAACAGCTTCAGGCGGACATTGATGAAGGACTCCAGCATGGCCATGCCGGCTTCTGAGCCGGGCTTGGCCCACTGAGGCTCCCCTACTGTTCTGTCAACGTCCAGGGAGGCCAGGGTCTGCTCCCAGTCTACAGGCTGAGGCAGAGCAAAACGGTCAAGTCAAAGCAGCACACCTGACAGCCACAGACCACATGAACGGCCTATTTAAGGTCACAGCATCTCAGCTGATGTCTGGATTGCTGCCAGGCAGTGGAGCAGCGTTCTGCTGCATAAGGGCAGATCTAGTCAGTCTAATTCTATGCTTTATTTATTTATTTTACATTATATTTAAAATTCCTAATGGAGCCATTTGAAAGAAAGTTTGCCAGAGTTTTTTTTTTAATGTTTAACAAACATAGTCAACCTATTGTTTTTGTTATTTTCCGATTCTTTATTATTTATTTTGTGTTGGATGTTCTACTCCTAATTGAACTGACTGAACAAATGATGGTTGTTACATGTTTGACCAAAGCTTGTGAAGCTGTTGGTGTGTTTAATTGTGCAAATATCAAATTAATTTGTAATTCAGTATATTTATGTCTTTTGGTTTAAAAATAAGAAGTGTGTTTTAAGTCAATTAAGCTCTTTTTCTGTATCGAACCTCAGATATTGGAAGTGAAAAATATACCTGCTGGTATTTCCATACTCTTGAGCAGTATTTTGCTATTTTATATGCACAAATATTCTAGTACGCTTTGTCTTTTATTATTTTATAGAAATGTAAAAAAAATAGAAATATCTGTGAACTTACTTTGGCTGTTCTCGTGGCAGTGTGTTGGTGTTTCTCTACAGGAGGGAAATCAGTGAGGAACTCAGGCAGAAGGTTGGTGATTTTTCCTCTGATGGTTCTGGCAGAATACTCCAGCTTGGGTGACGCCACCCAGCAGGGAACAATATTATGGGCATCAACCTGTCAATAAAGGGCAGAAATAGCAGGAGACGGCGTCAATGAACTACAATACAAATGTAGCTCATTTTATACCGTAGCTCAACACAAAGTAAAGAATAATTGCAAAGTGGCTTGAAAGGAATATATAGTCATTTTTGTTTCCAATGAAAACATAAAAATGGCCACAAGTCATACAGGGACACAGCAGACGATGTTCTGGACCATACGGCTGAAAACGTATCACGATATAAGTGTTTCATATCAGTCCATATTGATAGTTGTTGATTAGTTTGTTTTTTTTTGTTTCGAAATCCTGCTGAACTGGGTGGCGTGACCTTTCCAGTTTTACCCAAACAAGTTACTCAACAGGTTGTTGCTAGGTAACCAAAGACAGAGCGAGTTATTTGACGCCACCAGCACTAGCTTAGCTGGCTGTGAGAGGTTGAGCGGCTAAAGCCTTTCCTCTGCCTACATCCCCCAGAATGCCGTGCGGTTCTGGATGGGAATTCAGTGAAATTATTGAACATTCCATCAGATTTTTATGTCCTGGAAAAAAAATAAAAACAATCTTCCGCTTTCCTTCCACTGTACAGTTCTACACTTTATGTTGCTCTTTATTATTAAAATCACAGTAAAAGCATTAAAGTTTGTAGCGCTGATGCGTCAAAGTTGTGCGAGTTGCTGCGAGTTATTTTCTGTGTGCTCAGCTCTTCCAACCTGTATGAGGGGGACGTCCTTGGAAAGCTTCTTTTTGACGTCGTTCAGCCACTGCTGAGGCTCTCTGAGGGGGGAAAAGTCGGTCACCACGGCGCCCAAACCGCGATCCGACACGAAGCCGGGCAGCACTTCCCCCGGAGCCCCTCGCAGCAGGTGGAACTGGACGTTCAGCCGCTTGCAGTCCTGTGGGACGCAGGCAGGAGAGCAAGGCTGAAACTCACGGTTCCTGGAAAAGTGTTTGCCTCTAACTGATTTTGTGTTTATCCACACTTTGGTGTTTTAGAAAAGCACTGAAATTTAAATATACCACATATTAATATATATAAACAGAATAAGAAATTGCAAAATAAGGGACATATTTACTACGTAATGAAGTATACATTTATACTAATGTATAAATTCATATTATACATTAGCACCTATAGTATGTTATGTGAAATGACATACTTTTATAAACAAGAACTTAATTTATAGGTTTTGAATGCAAACCAAGTTAAAATTCTGCTGTACTGTAATTAATTTTTTTTATTTTTATCTCATCTTAAAAATATGCAGTGCATTCAAAAAAAATGTTGCCACTGTATCAAAAATGGTATTGATTATTTTTCTTAACATCATGTCAAGTTTGAAAGTTTCACATTGTGACAATCCCACTTTAGGTTTAAGCAGACAGCTGCACATTCCAGGACCAGGAGCTCCTGTCTTCATGTGAGGACGATGCTGATAAACACCTGCAAATTATCTTTACTGACTGTAGTGATCAGATATTCAGGGAGGATTATTGAAATGCTGGCGGAAGACTACAAAAAACAACATGTAGTTGACTTCTGACGTGCAAAGAGACATTTAACTGAATGTTACAGAGGGTGTATGGATATCTTTGAGAATGTATAGGGCTCCATGTCTACTGCTGCCTTGAACAGGCAGGAAAAAAAGTCAGAATTTCTCATTCTGGGCCGATATAGTGAAAACCAAAATATATTCGCCCGGCTGAAATATTTGGTTAATTTGAACCAATTTTTCTTGTTTTACGCATCTTGACGCAACTAAACGTTTCGCTCGTTTTATATATTTTTGCGAAAACGCACAATCAAAGCGTTACCGTTGCGACTTCCTGCAGCCCCTTCAGCAGAAAAGCGTAATGCCTCAGTGTGGACAGCTCCGACTTCGGGACCACCAGACAGAAACACACGTGCAGGGGGAGCTCTTCCTTTGCAGCCAGCTGCTGCGCACGGATGAAGGCCCAGTTATCTTAGTTAGGATTAGACAGAAGTGAAAACATGAAGTAGAACGCACGTCCTCACGAGTCTGACAGACTGCTGTGTGGCATATCGTCACCTTGCACCCTCTGGTCTCTCTGCATCCAGTACAAAACCCCCTCCGAGCCCTGCTTGATCTTCTGCGCGTCGGTGAGAAACCGCTGGCGCTTCTCGTTGAACTTCATGTCCTTCTTGTCCTCCCTCTGCTGCTCCACCAGGCTCCGCAGCCAGCCCGCGGCTTTCTCCGCCTTCTCCAGCTTCGGCTGCTTGGCGCTGGGCTCCTTGCCTCCCGCGGCGGGGGTCGACGCCTTGCGTTTTTTCTTCTCCGACATGGTGGCTTTTTCTCCGCCGAATGAAGCGGAGAAGAGTTTCGGTCCGCGAGCCTGACCGGGGAGTCGCGCGAGCCTCGGTGCGGCGAGGAGATGAGATCTGAAGAGGGGGGAAAAGCACGGAGAAAACTGGAAGCGCTCGCGAGCAAAACGCAAAAGAATTTGCATAAAAGGCGAATACATTAATTCGCACAAGCTGTGAACGTGTCTATCAATGGACCAAAGTTTCATTCGAACAGCCCGGCATCAAAAAGACAAACCTTTTCCACACACGGAGCAGCATACACGGCGGGAGCCTTCAGGACCGGCCTTTTGAGGTGCCGTCGGTCGTGAAAGCTCGTTTTGAGGGAAGAAAGACAAGGAAGCAAACAGAAAACAGCCGCTCACGTAACCTGGTCCGCTTTACACAACCACTTACATGAGCACGTTGGTGGCAGCTTTCGTAACACTGTTTTTATTGGATTTGACTACACTTCCCGTCATGCCTCTCTGACAAATCTCCAGCCGTCACGATGTATGGCAAGCTCATTGTCGATTTACTCGGCATCCTTGGCATCAGTAGTGTATGGCAAGATAGCTGTAAAAACGCTTACACGTCCTTGCTCGTTTTTTGGCGCGTGATTCGTAGACATTTGACCCGCAGACATAATAATTAAACGTTTAATTAAATAGAGCGCTCTTATTTAGATTAATATTTTGATCACACGTGACTAAATCAAACTTTATATATTCTAAGAAATGCTGAGCCACGGCTTGTGTTTCAGTTAAAAATGTAAGATGTTATTAAGCATTGTCCACAATACTCATCTGAAAGGCTTATAGTAGGAAAAAAATGGTGCAAGTTACAAAAGGGTTACATTTCTTTATGAATATAGAAAACACAAAGGAAAGTTATTCGATTTCCAGGCAGAACAGGACTGCACGCTAAAATTGATTTAAATCCCCATCATATCCACTCCGTAGCGGTAGGTGGCGGTACACACTTGAAAATCCACAAATAAGCCACATAGATAGATAGATAGATAGATAGATAGATAGATAGATAGATAGATAGATAGATAGATAGATAGATAGATAGATAGATATTCTTTTGAATCAGATTATATAAAGGTTGTATTTATTTATTTATTTATTTCATTTCTAGAAATGAAACCCTCATGAGCTACAGTCCATACCAGTAGATGGCAGTAACGCAAATCTTCAGTTTTTCAAACGTCAAAAAGCACCAGAAGAAGAAAAGGAAAAAAGAAAACGAAGAAGAAGAAGAAGAAAAAGAAGGCGTTCCGGCTGGAGGTGGTTCCTCTGTTGTGGCGGAGCTCCAGAAGCCAGCAGAACCTTCCGCTGGTTCCTGGTCCATTTCTGGAGCGGCTTGTCCTGGTTTGAGTGATGAAGAACGGTGGTTTCAGCACCAGACGGAGGGAAATGGCGGCCGTTCCCGATAAAGTCGACATGTCCTTAGGTAACATTTTCCTTTCTTTTTTTTAACTACCAAAATAGATTCCTTGCGTCGTTAGCATCTGCTTAGTAGCATCAGCCAAGCAGCCTGGATAAATGTAAACATGGCATTTCTCGCTGTTCTCATTTCGACAGATGACATAATTCGCCTAAATAAAAAGGAGAAGCAGTTGATAAGAAGACAAGCTAATGTGAATCGCAAGCCGTTCAAGAAGAAAGGCCGTTTGAGTCAAACCAGGAGCGGAGCAGCAGCACAGAGAGGTGGGAGCTAGCCTTCCCCTGCTACTGCGGCGAGGTCCCGTTACTGATAATTAAAGCTGTGGGCCAATTGTCATCTCACCAGGAGGTGGCGCACCCCGCGGAGGAGCGGCTGTGCTGAGAAACAGGAGGGTTATTCCTCTGGTGGGTCGGCGGCGGGGTCAGGGGGTCATCACCGGGCTGGCGGCCAGGAGGCCCGCCGTCCTGCTGAAACGAGCCGGAGTGCTGAACCGATCAGCAGCCAGCCAGGTAAGACCCAGACTGAGAGGAGAGGTCGGCAGATGATGCGTTCAGTGGACATTCTGGACTCCCTGTGTGTTGTTGGCACATTCAGAGTGAAGTTCTCACAGTTGGAAATGTGAGAGGAGGCATCTGTCCACAGGAAGTACAAGCGTGAAAGTGATTGTTTACTAAACACTGAGCGTCGCATATGAAGCTTCCTGCGGTGGTGAAATGAAATAACACATGGTTATAGAAGCTATGAATGATTCAGCTGGAAGCAAGGGACAGGAAAAGTAGCTGCTTCTTCCAGCATGTGGAATCCTCACAGGTCCATCAGGACTACAGTTACAGTTGGGTCACATGGTTCGTTATCGGATAAAGAAGGCCCAACATTCTGAGTTAACTTCTTATTAAAATGCATTAAAGCCATTTCCGGATCACCTCAAGCTTGTATTTCATGTCATATTGGCCGTTTCTCATCCATTCATCCCCGTCGGACAGGATCTTTGCAGATTCTAGTCGAATCGTGTCATCTGTAGAAATATCTGCGAATGTTTTGTAAATCTGACTTAAGCACATTTGATAAACGGCGTCTGATTTCTTCTCGTTTTTACGATTTTCATAATCAGACGTGCCGAGACGAGACTCCGTATTGGAGATGAAATTTAGGGAACAAAATAAACTTTAGCGACAATGGATCATAAGGAACGGTCGGAGTGAAGCGGCTCTTGGAGCAGCGTTCATGGTGAATCTTTCCCAGACTCCTGGCTCGCATTTTGCTACAACAGTTTTTCCTTCCACTTAACTTTCCATCGTACAGCAGCTGTGTAGTCGGGAGATTTCCTGCTGATTGTGAAGTGATCTTTATTTTCTTTCCGCTCTAAATGGATTAAAATGCATTTTGGCCTTTTGTTTGTTTGTTTGTTTGCTTATTTTGCATAACAACCCTCCTTTCGCCTCGTTGGTTCAGAAAGCGCGTCCGCGGGCGAGGCCCTTCACTCAGCGCTCAGAGGCCCAGTACAGGAGGCCGGAGGTGCCGAGGCGGCCGTACCGGCAGCCCGATCCACAGAGAGGCCAGAACGCAGCAGCATCGTCGTCGTCTAGGAGACCGTTCCAGCTGCGGCGACGGTGAGATCCGATGGGCCCCGCTCCGACACAGTCCCGTCCCTCTGGAGCGCTTCCACAGCTTTGTGCTTTCCTCTCTGCAGACCTCTGCCGCCGGTCCAGCAGACGCAGAGGGAGGCTCGCCAGGCCACCTTCCTTTTCCGCAGAGGGCTCAAGGTGCGCTGCGTTAACGCTGATGTGGATGAAATCAGACCTGATGTCTCCCAAGGCGACACATTTAATATCCTCTGTGCTGTGCAGGTTCAAGCCCAGATACAGAAGGCAAACCTTCACACTCCTCCGGTCAGAACACGACAGTAAGTGTCCTCAGTGAGATTGGTTGGGTCCATTAGAACGAGAAGCTGGGCGTCCCTTAAAAGTCTTTAAGTTCATATATCTAAAATTAATACCTTATAAATTGATTTTAAAAAATAAACATGTACATCTGTATGGATGACGCAGTTCTCCTGCTTGCCCTTTAGGTGGCGCACGTCTACAGCCGGCAGTGGAATTCTGACTGTTTCTATTGACAACCCGACAGCCAGAACTCAACCAGAGTGAGCATTAAGAGCTGCTTCCTCCGAAGTAGAAAGTTCTGTGGAGAGATGATGTATCTTAACACACCTCTGCCTCCAACAGCATCTGTGTTTAATTTGTTCGTAGGCCCCCGACTGCGTGGACGCTGCACCCGCCGCCTGTCAGCTCGGTTCCGATTAAGGTGGAGACAGAGGAGAAGAAGGTCCCTAAAGGAGTCCCTCTGCAGTTTGACATCAACAGCGTTGGGAAGCCGGTAAGAAGACGTTTGGATTTCTTCCTGCAGGTCATTTTAAAATTTATTTTTTTTGGTCATTCATTAGTGTCTGTTTTGTTTTTTTGCCACCCCAGCAAACGTCAATGACTCTCAACGAGCGGTTCCGCATCCTCAAAGATCGCCGAGTTGCCACGGCGCAGAGCGTCCGGGGCAGCAGGTTTGTTACCGTGGGTTAGCCCGACATGAAGAGAGACGACGCCCCAAAGACCCGCCGTCCCGCTCTGACGACAGGACATGTGCCGAGTCGCTGTGATGCCACCGAGAGGGAAGCCTGAATGGGACAAATAAGCAGGATTCACACGGATGCTCCGTCACCAGAGCAGTTGGGAAAAGCTTCCATTTTCTCCTTGATGTCGGTGTATTCAACTTTTTGTGTTGTGACAACTCCATGCAGGGGAATATTTTAAACTTTTTTTTTTTTTTCTCTCCGTTATGACTCCGAACTGTTAACACTACGAACACTTTTTAAAAAGCATTTTGTTTTCAGAGAAGACAATGTATTTACTAGCATGGCGTGTGGGGAAAGAATGTTTTTCTGCCATGAGTTTTGTAAGTTCTTTAAATAAAAGATTGTCTAAATACTGATCCTGATACAGCATCATGACCATGACTTCTGATTCTCAGTAGTACTTAAAATTCAACATTTTTGAGCTCTATATTATGTTTTAATGGTATTCCGTTATCAAGTACATACCTGGAGCTTTGCTTTCATTTTATCCTACATCTTTGAGAAATTCTCTAATTGCCAGTGGCGACCATTCAGCTGCGCAAAACATCTGGGTGGACCTAGCCCCACCTCCTTGGAGCTTTCCCTCTGGGATTAGTTACTTTAACTGTATAATTTAGATCCACAGAGCAAGCAGCTATTGGGTTTTCAAACCAGTTCAGTCTGGAAAAAGCTAATGGCTAATTAACTGTCAACTTGTTGCTTATTAGGTAAAAGCTGATAAGACTTACCAGCTAACAGGCCAAACGCTAACAAGGGTCAAGTTATCGGGTGTGGTTGTTGTCATCCTGACCGGACACACATCGGCCACACGAGCGTGTGAGAGCGAGTGAAACCGCATCTTGGAATCGGAATATTGCTTTTATTTAAATACAATAAAATTTTGCAAAGTAACAAAACTATTGGCATATGAAATTCAAACACCATTTAACTGAACAAAAACATGGCTCACTTCATTTCGTCTGCGACTAGCGTCGGCAACACTAGGTTTTATTTTCAACTTGCTGCTCGGCAACAGAAATCCTCCCCACCCTCCCCCCTAAATCATTTACACTGTTCAGACTATCTTACAACAAGAGTGCTGAATAAAAATGAGGTAAGAAAGTGGTTTGAAGGTTACAGATCATGCAGAACATGCTGAACAGCAACAAAACTATTTTTGTGTAGGAGGAAGTAACAAAAACAAAACAAAAAATCACGTGTGCATCTCAAAAGAAATCGATTTACACAGCTTTTAATCTTTGGTTGACGTACTTTGAAGTATGTTGGATGATTTCACAGCTTCTTCCCCCTCCCTCCCCTTCGTTGGCCCCGCTTCCCACAGGAAAACCAGTGGAGCTAAAACTGAAAGTAAAGGGGGGGGCATGGTAATACTCTTAAATTCACTTTAAGATCAAATAAGTGGGTTTTATTCAACTCCTCCCCCCCCCCTTTGCTGGCTTATATTAACATCTGACGTCGACAGGTGCCGTCGCCCATCAAGGCGAATAATACTTTATACTATACAAACATGTACATTCAATCGAGCTCAAGCTATGAATTGGCAATTGCAGCGTGATATCTGAGTTAGTGTTAAACATTTGTCAGAATTTTCATTTTATTTTGCCTACATTTTATTTGTCTTCACAGAGGGCAGCCTGGGAAGAGGCCGAGCTGTTAAAACACTGTAAAACAAAAGAAGAAGAGTCACCGGGCTACTGTTTAACATGTTTTGTGGAATTGTTCATTTTGTGGAAATAGCAGCCCTGTAATAAATAAACACTAATAACAGTAGAACTCAGGAGGACTGATGCGAGAGTTGGACTTGATGCAAGGTGATGGCAGCAGTGTTGGCGCTCCGACAAAAACAAAATAAAGACTCTCCCAGTTCTTGGATCCCGACATGGAGCAGCTAACCCCTCCCCACTCTGTCTCGTTTAAAAAAATAAGCACTTTTTTCTACTTCCTGTCTGTCTCTTTTTCGCCGGTGAACCCCTTTGAGCGTGTTTCAGGTCAGGCGGTGCGGTTTGGTTCTGAAGCCGCTCCAGCCTGCTTGCCACGCACCCCTCTCACACTTCCGGTTAGCCCCTCTCTCTCTAACACACACACCCTTTGATGATTGCATTAACACTGGAAAGGCCCACAGTACAGACACACGCATACATGTCAAAACCAGTTCACAGTCTCGCTTGCTAGCTTGCTAACACACCTACACACACGTGAGCCACACGCTCACACACACACACACACACACACACACACACACACACACACACAGAAGCACTGTACTTTGTGGTCAAGCTGGTGGCTAAAGACAGTTTCTTTCTTTTAAATTTCACATATACTAATTATATTAAGTTGTACAAGGAGATGCTTTGTTTCTGCCCTGTGCGAAGCAGGGCAGACACACTTCAAGCGGAGGTGACGTTGGGCTGCGTTTGTTGGCCAGCATCAAGCTGAGTCTGGGGCTGCTGAGGCTGGACCTGCTGGGGCTTGGGATGGAGCTGCTGGAGGCCGGGGGGGGAGGTGGACCCAGGGGCGGCGGCGGCAATGGTGGCGGCCGGTGCGGCGCCGGTCTGAGCCGTTAGCTGAGACAGCTGCTCGCTGTTAGCCAGAGATTTGAGCACGGCGTTCTCCCGCTCCAGCACAGAGTTCCTCTCAAACAGCTCCTTGATCTGCTCCTTCAACACCTCCACCTCCTCACGCACTGCATACATCAGATGGCTTTTCACCAGGTCCTGCACAGACACACAGAAAGGAGCAGGTGGGTCAACAGGCCAATTGGGGCACAGCGCAGCAATTACATGATTTTATTAAAAGTCGGTTTGTTTCAATAATTTCATACAAAATCTGGAACTTAACTAAATGCCAGTACGGTCATTTAGTTAAAAGCAATGAAAGTCTCCATTCCACCTCAGCAGAATCACATACCGACCGTTTCCGTGTCACGCTGCACTGATGCAGTAATTTATGCAAAAGGAGCCCCAACCAAATACTATGCAGTACAGTAGATGGACAGACTTAAAGTAGCCCCACATTTCTATAATAAAAGCAGTTGAATTTGTTCTGATGTAATATTTAAATTTTCTGACAAACTGAATAGTGGGATTTTGGTAACTGTAAAGACCATTAATCATCTATAATAATGGAAATGAAGACCTGGACATATTTCACTCTCTCTCATGAATCTAAATAAGTTGGAAGTTTCACTTTCTGCAACGAATTAAAGAACAAAATTAAAATTCTGATGATTTTAGTTAGAATATTTTCTTATAGAGGACAAATAACTGATGAGCTTACCATTGCCTGTTCAATTTTATTGTCAATGGCAACAATGTTGGTTCCAGAGGCACTGAAAGAAAAAAGAAAGAAAGAACTAGATTAGCTTTAGCTTCCCAGCAGAAATTGGTAATTTATCCTGAAACAACAAAACACCCAATACAAGAAATCGATCTAAACAGTGTAGATAACATTGGTCAGTGCATATTTAAAGGAAAAAGTTCTTTTATAACAGAGTAAAGAGGGTAAATATCATCTTTATAAATACATAATCAGTGTTAGCCTTTTATAATAAAATCAGATTTTCTGGGCACTGCCATGTCCTGGCCTCTGGAGGCAGCGCTGATCACATAAAGGACAGAAAAGCAGAAGTGAAGAAAATGGAGAAGACAAACTTGGTTCTAATGGCACAATACTTTATGGGAGGAACATTTGATATTTCCGGAAATATTTTAAGATGATAAAAAGGAAGGATGATTTTGATTTATTTAAACTCGTACCATTTCACAGTTATGAACTACTTCTGTTTGTTTGTCACATAAAACACTGAAGTGTGTGGGAAGTGAGACAAAATACGAATCCTTTCTGAAAAACACTGAAATATGAGCAAAATTACTTTTCCCCACTGGAGGGCGACAGAGAGCTTCATGTCCAGCTGCACCAGTCAGACTTGAACAACTGTCCCCCACTGCAGCAACAATCTGTAAACTGTTGTCCAGAAATTCTCGTGAGTTTCTGAAACACAATATTTTTGAAAGACCTGAATCTCAATCCCAGCATGCCTTGCAGCACAGTCCCCGTCCCGTCAGCCCCTGAACCCTACCCTCGACCCCCTACTGAGGACAAGATGTCCTGTTCCTCCGCAGTCTGTCCGGCTGGTGTGCGCGAGACGGGCGGAAGCGCTCGGCTGATTGTTATCAGTGGGATGTGCTGGGGAGGAATACTTCCCATACCTCTGCTGCAATGACACCTCGTCACTCATTTTATTCTCTCCTTTCCTCTGATTCGTTCCTAAGAGACGAATGAGCTACATGGCCCGTCCGGCCACCTGGCCTCATGCCGCTCCTGAACGCCCGCTACAAGATCCACTCTGTGACACGCCCATCGCTGCCAGACATAAATTTATTCTTAATCCCTACCTCTCCCCTCACATAGATCACAGTATCCCCCCACCCAACCACCACCACCACGAGGGCGAACTGTTTCATAACCCAAAGCTGCGAAAAATGTGTGTTTAATTTAGGCACAGTGAAGCTCTCCTAAACTTTTCCTCCCTAATGGAATTTTTTTCCTCCTCTCAGTCTATGAAATTCAGAGCTGATGGACTCTGGGTTCCACCCTTGTTGCTTCAGTGGCTTTTGACAGTACAGAAAACAAAAAACACCCTCCTGCTCCAGTGCGTTTGGGTTCACACCAGCCCACTATTTGCCTACTTCTGAAAATGACATGACTTGATTTGTAATTTGAAAGACAATGGCACAAACAAACCACACAAAATTTCTCTTATACCTCTCTGATGAGTTCTGATCAATACTTAATTTGCTTCCTCAAACATTCTCGTGTTTTCGGTTAGACGTTCATCTAGGTACCCTAAAATCATTCACAGATAACCCAAACCGCAACGGATCTTCTGCTGTGGTTCCTCCTCCCAGAACTCCCAATGATCTCACTTCTACAAAGAAAAAAAGAGAGAGAGAAAGAAAGAAGCAGTCTTCCCTGGAGCTTTTCCTGCAGAACTCCTGTAATCACATCAGGGACTAGAAGACGAGGAAAATTCGAAACACCAGTGCGTGCTGTCAGTGGGACTTGTGCCAGTGACGGATCTGTAACTATGGTGACCGGAAAACATCGATAACATAACAACCGTTCCTATGGAGTCGTAGAAGATTTGTGGGCTCAGATTCTTGTTAAACCCTGAAGGTTTGGGTTGATGCTCGCGACTTTAGCTGTGGATGTAGTAGTTGCACTGAAAGCAGAGAAACAAAATCCTATCAGTGACATATTAGGACGCCATCTGGTAATCAAAGAACGTCCAAGAACTACTGGAAGTTCTTTCAGGTAAGCAGGAGGAGAGGTTTCTGGAAACCACACAACGAGTGACTCAAGAAATTTCTTTATGCTTTTGGGGGCAATTAGTACAGAAATCTATCTGTCCTCAACTCAGTCCCCTCAAAAGGAGACTGTGTCGGTACCACAGTGTGTAAAGTTGAGCCTCTGAAGCTAATGGGCTGGGCTGAAATGAAACAGCATGCTAGTGTGGGTTTCAGCTTACTCTTGATTGTGCAACAGATACTTCTGTAAACCTCTACATCAACACAGCTGACATTTACAAGCTCTGCATACAGGTTTTCATACAGCACTGGCAGTTAAACAGGAATGCCAATAAAAGTCCACTAGAGACAGCAAAGTATAGACGGGTGAGAGTCTCGTGGGGCCATCAAATTGCTGTCAATTGTGACAGATCTGCTGATGTGTTTAAGAGCAGTAGGATTCCCGCTGCGGCGAAGCGCTTTACCGTCACGGGGTGATGAGACGAGAGCAGAGACCGGCAGGCGAGATCCTGACGGCGGTATAACGTCACCTGGTCAACTGAGACGCATACAGTATATTCACAGCCCTTCAGCTTTTTTCTCTACATTGTGAATGTATCAGTTGCTGCGATTCCATTGCAAATGAAATATTTGAACATATTCTGCCTTTGCCGTGTTTCCATTAAATAAGAAATTAAAACTCACACTGAATAAGATTGTTCACACAATAAGTCACTAAAAATCATGGCAGGGACGGATATAAACAGTGACAGAACTGCTTATCATCCATCAGTCATCATCATCATCATCAGGCGTTGGACAGTCTTCTTATAGTTGGGAGTGGCTTTGTGTTTTGTGTATTAAGGAAATTGTCCTTCGCGATTTTACAGAACAGCTGTGGATTTCTACATGTTTGACTGACGCACGTTTTATGAACTGTGCATCTTCTGACCGCACACGACCTGAAAACCCCCCAAAACAAACCATTATCCTGCTACTTTCCATTGTAGTCTGTCGTTTTCGGCAGCAGTAAGCATCCAGTTTTGATCATGAGACTCTCATGATGCAAATAGATCTATTTCAATATGGCAGACAAAGGTGTAAAGAGAAGCAGCAAAAGCAAATGCGATGGATTAGCAGTGCTTGCCAAAAACTGCTGCAACGAATGATTATTCTATCAATTATTCATGAGACTGTCATACAGCAACAGTCTTCAGTCAGAGGCCTCTTGAAACTTGCGGCAGGACTGACTGCTACTGGACATTCTTCTTGCCCAAAGATTTATAGTCTGAACAACTCTTTAAAGATACTTAGATGGCAAGAGTTACAAAAATGATTTTCCCTTTGGAATAAATAAATGACATTCAAGTTAAATAGAGTGTGGGTCTTTTTCTCATTTCAGTCAACAGACAACTTCCACCAGTTGTGCTAAACGCGTTCTTACATAAGCATGCACCATGAGTCGTCAGAGAACATAAAGAGGAAGTACAAAAATTGCAACTGAGCAAACTTCAAAGCATAATTTGGGTGGCAATGTCATGCAAATGAATTGGGTTGTAAAACTACTGAGGGTCACACATCACATTTCTATTTAGAGCTTCGTCTCAGCAAACAAGGCATAAGGAAATCAAATGACAGGGAGCGGGTGGGTTTGTGGTGAGAACCCAAGACTGAGGAAAAAAAAAAAAAGGAAGTAGTTGACTGTTCATAAATCATTTACTGAAACTTTTTCTGTTTTAGATCAGTTCATTTGAAATTTAAAGGAAAAGATTCACATCATCCAAGCTGGTTGTGTCCTCCTTGTAAAAGATCAGGTAAAACTCACAGTACCTGTTTTCAAGCTGCAGATGCAAGTTTGCCAAGTTATTTTCTTTCCATCTACAAGTAACAAAACACAATCGGCTAAAATGACATATTATTACAGGGGCAATTACTTGTCATCACTCTGCCCCATTCCTGCATGTTTCTCATAAGAACCTACAGACACTCTTTACAACTAGCTTCCTACGAATCAGTTTGCCAGAAGACAACTCAGCACTTCTATTTGCCACAAAGCACTTCAGAGAGCGTCTACTGACATTTATGGAACGAATGGGACTCCAAGACAAACGGCACAGCCCCACTGTGAACGTACATGATGAATAAAAAAAGATCAGACCTGCAACTATGAGGAGTTAGAAGAGAAACGGGGGGAAAACTATCCTCAAAACACCTGTGAGTCTGTGTAAATGTTGCTGAGCTGCTGGCATTGTAATCACGCTCTTGTTCAATGAGGACAACTGGTATGTATTGGGACGCTTTGAATACAACCAGCAGTACTCGAGGTCGCTGGTTCCCACTGGTGGGAAGCTGGCAGCTCAACAGACGTCTTGGTGTTTAAATGGTTTCAGTTATTAGTGACTTGTAACACTGTATAAAAAAAGTTAACATTTTCTGTTACAGCAACTACATTTTCTACCTTGAACTCAAAACTGATCTTAGTATCAGAAATTTTTCCAGTTTCATTAGGTTCCTGAGAGTTAAACCTTGCCAAAACGTCTAAAAACAAAAATAAAAAGAGTCTTAAAAAAAAAAAAGAAAAAAAATAGCGAATGAGCCAAAAGTATGTTGTTCCTAATGACATCACAAAATGTGTGAAAAGCTTCTATAAATGAATCAGTTTTCCAGGGAAGAAAGTTGGATTCAGCAGATAACTTGATGTTGAATTAGTGAAAATAACATTGCTGTTCGTTCTTTCCTAAAGCCCAAATCTTTCCGTCTTGGAGTGAGAAATGTTGGGAGCCTCTTGGATATCCCGCAGTTAGCGCTCCACTTTGTCTACAACGAATAAAATCTGAGACTAAAGTTCTACATGTCAAATAAACTAATATGAGATGCTGAGGCAGTTTAAAATGTCTTCTGTAATCATTTTGTATCTGAACTCCTTTTAATTGTGACACCTGCTGCTCTATTTCACGTACATTAGATTGCCTCTGGTTCTGCAATAAATTATGAATATTCAATCATTAAAAGGCTTACTAAGCATCTTTGAATAAATAAATTGGTTTATTACCAAACAAAAGGAAATAAGAACTATTTTTCTATGAAATATACAGTTTGAAATGACAAACTGTATGAAATGATATTTCATGCAATTTCAAACTGTATATTTGAAATAAATGTCAAATATGCTGTTACATTGCATATAACTGTACCTACAACATACAGTTATATATATATATATATATATATATATATATACACTGCCTGGCCAAAATAAAAGTCGCCACCAAAAACTGGTCACACTCTCTAATATTTTGTTGGACCGCCTTTAGCTTTGATTACAGCCCGCATTCGCTGTGGCATTGTTTCAATAAGCTTCTGCAGTGTCACAAGATTTATTTCCATCCAGTGTTGCATTAATTCTT
>CAEGAD010101773.1:0-11705 GCA_903067055.1 Poeciliopsis paucimaculata
CACAGGCAGTGATAACATAATTACTTTGAAAAAGTAACTTTAATCAGATTACTGATTACTCCTTGAAAAAGTTACTTAGATTACTGACTACTTGATTTGGAAAGTAACTAAGTTACATTAAAAGTAACTTTTTTAGTTACTTTCAGGATCATTGGGGCACTCAAACCCCTCCACCACAATAAGGTGACAACCCGAGGACAGTTCTGTTTTAGTTCTGTTTTGAGAAATGCATCAAAGCGACTGAGAAAAACTGTAACAATTTGTACAGCAAAGTTGGAGTATTCTGTCAATAAATTCTGGGTGTGATTCCAAGAGAAGGAATAAACACATTTATTCTTAATGTGTTTGCTTTGCTTGCTAACGGCATTCATTGCTCTATAAAATCACACTTCACCCAGGTGCATACCTGATGGCACATCAGACCAAGCAGCATGCAACTTCTGCAACTTTCTAGTCTCTTTATTGCCTACAGCACCTTCATCATTTAAAAGACAACCTTTCTCATCATCAGCAGCCTTTTCTCTGCTGTCTTTCCCAGGCTGATGCTGGGAAAGACAGAATACCAACTCCTCCTTTCTGCAAAGGATTTCCTGCTTCTTCATGTGATGGCCTGCAGATGTTCTGGTCCCTCTCGCTGCTCTTCTCAAAGTTTGAGCCTTAACAGCTCTTTTGTGGTTTCTGGACTGCCCACTAGGATTTTATTTAGGGGTATCAGAGTTAAGGAGGTTGAACAAATACCCATGTCACACTTTTTTGTTTGAATAGCATATCAAACTAAATGTCATTACATGTCACAATTACAAACTACTTTTAATAGCATCCCAAAGAAAATGTCATGCTGAGGATGAAGCTAAACGGTCATTTCACTGACTTCCATCTTGTTTAAGATGGGAATCTTAAACAACGTCTTAAACAATATTAAACAGTTTAATGGACGTCAGAGCTGCTGCGCTTCAGACACATCCAAACCATGTTCCTTCTTTCTTTCTCTCTCCAGCACATGGCCTTGTAGCTGCAGGTGAGCCAAGAGCAGCAGCAGTGTGGGGGATGCTGCTGAGGCTCCCTCCTCTGTGCGCTGGAGGGGGCGTGGCCGCTGACGTTTCGAAATGGGCCAAAGCTTCATGTTTGCTCTTTGATTGCTCGATTCGGAAGAGGGGAAAGGGAGAAGGGGGATGACCGAAAACATACCGGCAAGCAGGAAGTTCAGAGGACAAAAATCTTAGGAAGAGGCGCTGCGCCTGTCTGAAACTTTAGTTGTATTCAGTCCCGTGTTTCCGTCTGTTTGGGCTCCTTGATGCTGCAGCTTTGAAGGCGCAGAAAGACCGTTTCCAAGTCCAGAGGAAGCAGAAGCAGCAGGTTTGGTGTGAGCAGCGCATCAACTGAGTGACAGGTCAGTGATCCCTGCCTTCCCGCCATGTCAGGCTCAGAGAGCGGAGTTCACTCCGACAGGTGCTCCTCCTGCAGCCCGTCAGCCGCAGCAGGACTGTGAGAGGGTCTGTGCTGCGAACAGGATACAGGCTGGGCTAGACAGATCTAATAATAACTAATAGCGTTTTGATCTAAACTGGAGTATGAAAAGAATAGTTTGATTTAAAATTGTACGTCTAAGCTTCTCACAATAGAACACCAGAAAGAAATTGTTTGGAGAATAATATACTGGAGCTCAGACTTCATCAACTGTGACTAAATGTGGCATGTGTTCTAGTAGATACAGAAATAAATCAAATATGAATTTTTAAAAAAAGTTTTATAAGCTGGACAGAAATGAAAATAAAATCTTATTGAAATAAGAATCACAGTTTTATTACCTTTTCTCTTGGCTTTTTGTCTATTTTTCACCAAAAAAAAACAGGTTTTTTTATGACTTTTTTTTTTTTTCTTTTGACAAAATACATTTCAAAATAATGGATTAAAATTAAAGGTTATGTTAACAACATTACTGACGTAAGCAGTCGAAGGTGTAACGTGATGGAGTGATTCAAAACAAAACTGTTAGCATAAAAGGGTTTTTTTTTTTTTAGTAAAAGTGCTAAAAAAAAACATTTATGATTTATCAGGTCTGTTCTTTAACACTAATGTGGGAAGGATGTGTGAGCTGAAGTGGAGGCTGGCTACAATGTAGGAGTGAAGGGAGGCAGGAGCAGCGGGAACAACCCGGTACTCAAAGCAGCCAAAAAACTTTTTATTTCCTTTCTAGTCTTTCTAGAGGAACTCTAGGAGTGTAAGCAGCTGCTGTCTGCTGGTTAATTGGTTGGACTATCTTCTCTGATAGAGGATGTAGTCACATGCCATACAAAGTTTGCCCACTGTAAACAGTGCTACTTAACAAATGTTTTTACAGTTTTGTCATCTTTCTATCAGTACTTTTTATTGGAACTTTTTAAACCCAGAAGCCAGGCTGGGTGAAGAATGCATTCAGGTGTGTAAAGATTTTACTTAATGGAGGAAAAGACATATATAGGTCACTCCGGAGTACAAGTCGCACCAGCCATAAAATGCATAATAAAGCAGAAAAAGACATATATAAGTCGAACCGGAATATAAGTCGCATTTTTGGGGGAAATGTATTTGATAAAATCCAACACCAAGAACAGACATGTCATCTGAAAGGCAATTTAAAATAAAAATAGAATAGAGGCAACAACAGGCTGAATAATTGTACGGTATGCTAACGTTACATGACACATAAACAACGAACTGAGAACGTGCCTGGTATGTTAACATAACATATTAAGAGTTATTCAGATAACTATAGCATAAATAACATGCTAACAAGTTTACCAAACCGTCCGTGTCACTGCAAATCACTAAATCTTCATCTTCAATGTCGCTTGTAAACAACTCGGCTAACTCCGGAGGTAGCTTCTACCACACACATTATCAACACAGGCCTAGAGCGCCCTCTGCAGTTTAGTGTGAAAATAACATGTAATATGATATAATAATGTGTTCATAATTTTACACTTAAGTCGCTCCGGAGTATAAGTCACACCCCCGGCCAAACTATGAAAAAAACTGCAACTTATAGTCCAGAAAATACGGTATATATATTAAACATTATCATAATAATGGATTGAAAATCTAAACTAAACTGTATCAGTGTAAGAATGTGTGTGTGTTTGTGAGTGTGACCAGGTTAATGTGATTGTAGTGTTAAGTGGTTAGAAAAAGGCTATAAAAATTAAGTCAATTTACATGTCTAATTTTACACATGAATTATACTTTAAACAAATTCAATATTTGTTAAACTTTCCATTAACACAAAATTGATTTTTGAAAGGTAATAAACATTAGTTATTCAAATATTTTTTGTTTTTTTTCAAGCATATTAATTAATGAAGAATGCATTCAGGTGTGTAAAGATTTCACACCTGCTCATTAAAGGCTATTTTAACATTGATGGCTTTGTTTCTGTAAGTCCACTACGCTGTTGCTGCATGCTCACCCAGTGAATGCTGCCAGTGTGTAGGTGGGAAACCATGAAGGCAGAGCTGAAGCGGGAAACGAGGCACTAAGAACCAAATTCTGCGGGAATCTGGATAAAACACCAACTCTTCCTTGTCTGATGCTCATTGCTGTAGGACGTAAATGGAGCTGCCTGTGAAGCCAGTTGTAGTTTAGGTTCTCTTTTGTAAGACAATGAAATTTTTTTTAGGACTTTTAAATTAATGGACAAAAACTTAATTGCAAACCTAAAAATGACCTGAACACGTGTTGTTTTCTCCTACATATTTTTGTTAGGAAATGTTGGCTAAGTATGCCAGACTACACTGAGGACATAAACATATAAACAAAATCTACTTTGGTCCATAGCCAACAGTGATGGTAAAAATAAAACACATCCTTCTTTAATTGTTTCATAAATAATAAGATTAAACTGCTGGAGATGCACTGCACTCCTCATGACCCAATAAAGATAAGCGTGTTGGATAATGGATGGATGGATAACAGGCTAATCTTTACCAGGTTCTACTAAATCTGTCATTAAATGCACAAAACCACATCAATCCTGCTGTCCTTTATTGGTCAGAAATGAAGAGGTCTGGGTGAAAACCTAATTTTGTCCCATGATCCAACCTCTTGCATTAACACCTTAAGCAGCAAGACGTCAGCAAGATGCAGTAAGTTTAGCAGCAAAATGACGGTGAATTAGCAGAGCTGCTAGCAGCTCATCTCTCTGAAACACGAACAGTAATAAAGAAGAGAGAAACGCTGCAGCTGCGGTCAGCTTTCTGATGGAGGTGCAGTTTTGCGCCAATAGTGTGAAACATCAGAACTACATAATATTAACTTGTGATGTGAATTTTATTTTTCATTTGAATTAAAAATAATAAGAATAACGTTCAGGCTTGATTTACATCTTTTTACCTAAATCCAAAAGGTTGCACATTTAAAAAAATAAAGTATCTGAATGTTATTACTGTATATGTATAGCAAAATAATCAGCTGATCTGAGCCTTTCTCATTATGCTTGGGTCAGCAATACATTTTTATAAGACAAAATTAAATATCTGGGTTTGAGTCTATCAGAACCAGAACCTCAAGGTTCTCCTTTGTGTCGCTGCAAACATTAGCAGAGAGCTGACTACAGCTGCTACTGTGGCTCATGTCCCGCCCACATTAATGAGGAACAGAGTGTATAATGGGAAAGCTCACTATGTGGGTTAGGGCCAGGGCCGGCCCAAGCCTACCTGGGGCCCTAAGCGAAATGTGGTTTTGGGGGCCTCTAGTTCTGCTAACATTCTGGACTGACTGCAACATTAGATAATTCACACACCTGCTATAAACTTATTGCATCTTTGACAGTGCTGTTTACATTACATGTATAATATAGGATGCATTTATTGACCAGCTGATTTCTGGGAGCTGATTTTCTTAATTTTGGGGGATTGTGATCGGTCAATACTTACACGTGAAACCCATCTTAATCTTATCTTCGTCAGCAAAGGTTTAAAAATCTGGCTCTGTTCTCTCCTGCTCTGCAGTGAAACGTTTGACTGACAGACTGGAAACCAATGAGGAGGTAACTCCCTTCCCCCATTCCTCCTTCCTTTTAGCAATGGGACCGCTCACAGTGTAATTATAATCTGTCTGTGGCTGTAAATATCTGACTCCTTTTCCACTTGCAAAAATCCAAAGTGTGCGGGAGATGAACGTGTGAGTGTCTACTTGTGTGTCAGATGGGAGGGTAGAGGGAAGTCCTATCACAACCTGAAATAAAAATTCATACTTTGAGGACATCCCTTTCCGTTCCCTGCTGCACTCCGTCATTCTTGCTGAAAGGAATTCTGTCAGATGGTGCTGAAAACTCATCAAGGCCACCCTAACTCCCTGATCTCCCTCACCCCTAACTTTCCACTCTATCCAGCCAAAAGAGCCTTCAGCACCACAGATATAGTAAAACATATATTAGGACAAAATGTAGCTGAATCTCAGTCGCATGAAGCTGAAAAGTCTCATGCAACTGAGATTATTGTGAGTATGAAGATTTGGAAAATAGGTGGGAACTTTTAACATCAAACAATTATTACACAAAACATGGAGTTAGTTAGAATAACGTCATAGCAGGATAATAAATTGCAAACTGTAATTGATTTATTTGCTAATAGAGCCAAAAGAAATTCTTGCCAGATAAAATCTTTTGACAAACATCTTTTTTCCTCAAGAAAATTAATAGTTACATTTTTGTAAGTCCTTTTTTGAATTAGAAAAACCCAAGTCGCATTATAAATTTGTTACCAAAAGAATACAGCAGTTTAGTTGCAGTAGTAAGTGGGTATAACTGGACTAAGCTTGTGAGGCCCTCAGCAGACAAATCAAGTTAATTTGAAAGGTGAGTCAGGGAGATTATGGCATCTTTATATCTGTAGAGAGTGCTGGAAAAAGGGTATCTTTCTGTCTTTGGGTAAATGAGGAACGTAGGGTGCCGATGTCTGACAGAGGTACACTGAAGCAGCTGTTGAAGACTGGCTCAGCCACAGACAGGACAGCATAACACGTAACACAATAAGCAGGAATAATGTAACTCAGGAACAATAAAATGTAAAAAACAGACTTTTTAGAAATTATTAAAAATGCATGATAATAAAAAGGATGTCTGGCAGCATTTTAATAAACTGACTGGCTGTTAAATTAAACAAGATAGGCGCTTGCCAGTGTGCCCTACCTCCATGCCCTGCTCCACAGGGGGGCCCTGGTGATCTCCGTCCAGTGACACACCGAAAGAGTGTTAGAAATGCAGCAGCTTTCGGTACTTTGAAATGTTAAAGTCCAAGGACGCCTTTGATTTGAGCTCCAGCTATTTCAGCGAAATTAAGGATTTGTTGGTAGAGCCGGTGACACATTTCTCAAATATACCTGCTGCAGTCCCTAAAACTTGGAAATCTATGGTTTCCTCCTTTGTCTTTTTTTTACTTAGTGGATTTTGTAACATCTGGCAGGGGGGACAAACACTGGAAATCTACTTTGGCTGTAATTGGGTGCATTTACATTTGTGCTGTTCAAAACATTAACTAATGCACAATGTTCCTTTACAGCAAATAAAAAAATAAAGTTATAATTTTGATGATTATGGCTTAAAGATAATAAAAAAATGCTAACCTCCAGCAGAATCTAATCGCAGCCATCTGCTTCACCTGATTGAGGGCTTGAGACAATAGAGCAGAAACATAAAGAACCCCCACAAGAACGGATCCAAGAGTACTTTCTAAGTAAAAGAAAATAGAATACATAATTGAAGCAATAGTTCCTTTATTCCAATTCAGTTCAGCTGAATTGTGTAGGCGAGAGTGAAGGTTAACCCCAGAAAGACAAGACCTAAAGACAGGTTCTGCAGTCTCCCTCTGAAAGAGAAGATAAAGTTGCTGGCAGCAGTAGCTCAGCTCAGCATTAACAATACTTTTCCTCTCTCATGGGGTGAGAGTAAACTTTCATAGCACCTTTTTATTTCTGGGTTGAAGGCTCCCGCTGGCTTCTGTACACCAGGTTAAACCAGCTGCTGTGGTTTCTCATATTTGTTGTAAAACCAACATACAATTTTTTTTGTAATCCAGTTTTACACACCGCATGTGTTTCACAGGAATCCTTTTCTTGTCTCTAGCTGCTGAGCTCTGCATACTTGTACAAGTAAGAGAAATTATAATGCTAGAGTTAGGCTGTTGATCTGAAACCTGATTGATGATAAGTATGGAAGTTCATGTTTCAAAGAATTCTGGAGGAAAGCTGATGCCAACAAAGTCATAAATTATGTTTTTCTTTTTTGCCCATAATTCCATATCTTCTTTCTGTACTTTATCCAAAAAGTACAGCATCGTATACCATTTTGGTGTAGTTTGTGGGAATTGCTTGCTTCACTGCAGTGAAAATGAGGAACATCTGTTCAAGGTTATTGCAGCATCTCACTCAGATTTAGGTCAAAACTTTGACTATGTCTGACCAAAAGCTTTATTTTGTTTTTTGTTCCATTCAAAAGTGGACTTGCTTGTACTCTTTAGATTATTGCCTCACTGCATAACTGAAGTAAATGTAAGCTTAAGGTCACAAACTGTTCGCTGGACATTCTCCTTCATGATTTTATGCAGGATGAACTACAGCGCCTCCTTCAGGTCCTAAAGCAGCAAAAGCTACCACAGATTATCACTCTGCCACCACCATGTTTTATTGTGAGTATAATTTTTAAAAATGCAGGCCTCACTGACTTTAACTGAGGCCTGCAGAAGGATATACAGCAGTTTCTGTAGTGTTTTGGCCACTGCAGCTCCTGTATGCTGGGCTCTGCGTCTGCTTGGCTCTCCTCTCCACACATTCACCTGATTCACATGTCAGCCATGGTGAAAAAAATCTGTGAAACACAGACATCTTCCCCAGAAAATGAATGAACTCGAACTCAGCGCAGGAGAAAATTTGTCCATCCCTTTCACACACAAATTTTCAGCATCTCCCACATTTACACACTAGGTTTTCCCACAGCCATTCTAAAATATTGACTTTGGTTGTCAATAATGAAAGTACAACAAATGGCAAAAACAAACTTTTTTGAAAATCAGTAAAAATATTTATTTTCTTTCTAGTTTGTATTCTGCCTTATTGTTCTAAATGTGTGCAGTTTTTAGAATATTGTGAAAACTGCAATATTTTGCAATATTCACAGTATATAGTCTTATCATACCATAAGACTTTCACACCAGTCATTAAGAGTTCTATATTGGTTTAGAATTGTGATCATTTGCTTGGGGAATTTTATTGCTCATGTGTCTCATGAGAACATTTAAACAGATAAAGTTGTCTGACTTCAGCAATCCTTCAATCTGCACTTATTTTCTGTTATTGTATAGCTGCTCAGAAGGCTCAGATGACAGGAAGTGACTTCCAGAGGAAATGGCCCAGAATTTGGAGGAGAGTCCAGTAATGGATGGAAGCGAGGTATGTGGCAGGTAGATGGAGCCACAGCAGTTCCAGGTGACAGGCAAAATGGCTCTATATCCTGACACTGTATTTAGCTGTCCGTTCTGTTAGCGCCTCTCTCTGCTAAGAATCCCCAGGAGCCAGAAGCACCTCCGTCCCACCAGCTTTCTCCCATGTAATCCGTCCACCTCTTCAGTTCAGCTGAACTCTTCTCTTCCAGCAACTCCTTGTTGGCTTTGTGAGTCTGAGAGAATGCAGGAATAGAGGCTGTGCAATGGTTATATGGGATCTTATTGTGCTTTGGTATATGGTTCTGGCTGAAAGCTGAAGGGAGAAAGGTCCAGGCTTCTTTTATTCACAACATAAACATGCTTGTAATGTGGAAGCCAGTGTAAGGTGCTCTCCAAACAAAATATTTTCTTCCAGTCATGGTAAAGTTTTATGATATTTCCTCTTGCTGACAGGTGCTTTGTTGAAGTGTAATAGTAGTGTGTGCTCTTTGGAACTTTACACAAATTGAAATGTTGAAAAAGTTTTTAGATTTGAAATTAGAGAAGTCTCAGCTGTGGTGTTATCAGAAACACAAATCTATTGATATCACTGCTGCCATAAAGGACTTCTAATATTTTTAGGCAGTTTTTCTTTTTCATCATTGAGGCTCCTGAGTCTGAATTGTTCTCATGTTTTATTGATTTGAACACTGGGTCAATTTATTTCATTGAATTTCAACGTTACTTTACATCTGAAATGCTGTTAAATGTACTGTATAAAAATAGACATGCACTTAACATTTCCTGTTTAAGGTCAGTTAGGATTGCCAAAATTATTTCTATTTGTCTTAGTGTCAGAATGAGGAGGGATCATTTTTTATACCTTTTTAAAAAAAAAAAAAAAATCAGAACTTCTATACAGTTGTGAGGAAACAATTTTTACACCCTATTAAAGATGCAGTTCTTTATCAAGAAATGTTTATGTATCATAGTGTACTTTCTTTTTAACAGAAAATGACTTAATTACGGGCTAACATCTTAAATCCACCTTGTTTTACTCATTATCCACAATTATTTGACATCATACCCCTTAATATGCAGACTTATCCCCTTTGTCTGAAATACCTTCATTTAAATGCAGAGGGTAACACTTTGTTTGACAAGTTTTACATGTTTATGACATTATGTCAAATTGTCAAAATACATTTATTACAAAATAATTTAATAAATGTAAAAATATATTTCAATTACCCAGTGTATCGCAAGATATTTTTTAAATCCATCAGAAATAAAAATCATCTCATAGTCTTAGCATAAATTAACAACTTTTGATCTTTTAGTTTAAAAAGTGAAGACCATTAAACTTTGTGTGCACCAGAAACCTGCTGACCATCAAACTTGTTTCTGTCATTGCTTACATTTTTTTCCTAAAGGGATTGTCACTCTGCTCACCAAGAAAATGGAGGGAAAGTAGCTCAGGCCACATCTGTCCATCCCGAACTGTAGTTGTAGTGTAATTCAGAGTGAAATTATCTGCGACAAGAGAAAAATGTGCTGTTTGTCAGAGCAGATCGCCCTGACATTGATAGAGCCTTGTGGGTGTTTTTTCTTCCCAGTATGAGTTTGTTATAAGCTGTCTACTGAATACTTCCTAAAGTCTGGATAGTTTGAATGAGATGCTGAAATAAAGGAGTCCATACTCATCTGGTAGAACAAAATACTACATGAATAAATGTCCTCACAAAGTTTATTCATCATATGAAGAGTACGATATCTTGTCTGATTTATGTATATAAAACAGAACAAATAAGATTCCCAGACGCTTCTGTTCTGAAATGGTTTACATCTTAGCATGACGTCAAGGCAAGACCGCTTCTCCCATGCAGAAGTAGAGCAAACCACCAACAAAAGAAATACAATCTTAGGTGATGGTACTGAAGCTTTCTGCATTACCTGGGACATTTAATAAGGGATGTTTGTTTTATCAGCCAATATTATTATTAATATCTGGTAGCGGTTGAAATTCATTTTTGTTTGTTAAATAGCGTGGCACAATTAAAGTTTAACCATGGTCTTTTCCATTTTTGTTTTTATTACATAACTATGGTCAGCAGTACCAAATCTTTTCTGGCTTTAGATTCGAGCACCCAGACATAACGGTGTTATGCTATAACATGAAGATGCGCTGGAATTATTGGGTTGTTCTGCTGCTCAGAATTAGCATTGCTGGGGAATATTGGTAATCTATTTTTAATTATTATTATTAACATTAATAATAATAATAATAATAATAATAATAATAATAATAATAATGTAACTTTGCAAATATTTGACTAGTCATGTATCTATGTAGCCTATCTCATCTTTTCAGCCTACTTATTTCAGCACTTGCAAAAAGCAAGTGAGTAATTACTTAGTACATATCTGAGCTATGTTTTGATCATGTCTGAATATTTGTATCACATGCTAACTACTTTACAAAGAAATTGTACCCAGGCTTGGTACATTCATCTTTGATTTAACCATGAAGCATACACAGTGACAAAAACCATGTGAACATGGTACATGTTGATCACAGTAGTATTCAGCTATTTATGAGTTCTTCTGCAGACGTTTATCCAGCTTTTCTGTTTCCCAGACTTTGTTTGAGTTTTGGTAATAGAATAAACTTCATTCCGCACTCGAAGGAAGTTGATATAACTTAAAATGATAGAGCATTTTTTTTACACACTTACAATGTTTAAGCATTTTTTCTGATTATTTTCAACCAACCTTTATGACTGTGGTGTGTTTGTAATAATAAACCCCAACACTTTGTCAGAGGTACAGGTGTCTTCATGTCAGTTGATTCTGCATGGTTAGAAGTTGAGCAGAGAGATGATGGAGTTTGTGATATGATCCTTTTCCATTCGGATTGATAGAAGAGATGGTTTGGACTTCCTCCATCACAATTAAAATAAATAAATATGATGACATCCATAGAACTCTAACAGCTATAATAATTTTGCAGCAAACATACTAATTGTGGCTTTTCTGTTTTAATAGAAAGCAATTAGATCATGCTCTACACTTTTGTTTTAAAACTTTACGGTAATGCTGTGGTAACATGAAACTGGTCTTACTCTGGTTGTTGTACCACAAAAAATCGGTTGACTCATGAGCCAGGCATCTTGGAAATAGAAAACAGACCAACACAACCTAAAATCACCATGAGAGGGAAAGCTATCTGTTTCAATTTTTTTTTTTTTTTTTTTTTTTTTTTTTTTTTTTTTTTTTTAATTAGTTTGTTTGTTTTTACAAAAAAAAAGTATT
>CAEGAD010101776.1:0-13704 GCA_903067055.1 Poeciliopsis paucimaculata
GGATCAGCTGTTAGATACTGGTTGCTAAGGCAACCACCAGCTGTCAAGAGCAGAATAAACAGAACTTAAAACAACAAATCTCGCGATGCTAAACACAAAACCAAGCTTAAGATCTAACAAAGTTCCGACCTTCCTTACAATACTGACAAACATGGTGAGGTTAAATAATTTAGAAAACATTATTAAGTGCATGAAATTAGAAATGTGAAGTGTTCTTTCTTGTAATGAAATTTATCATCACATTTCTTTTGTTGCCTCTCCAGACATTTCACAAATGTTCAGTGAGCAGGAGAGTCATTCTAATTTGGACCAAGGGGAAACAGAACCTCTAGGAGAGAACCAGGAAGATCCAGGACATCAGCAGATCCATCCGAACCACAGTGATCTGGACCCGCTCCTTGTAAAACAGGAACAAGATGAACCAGAACATCCACAGATACCGATTGAACCGTTTGACCTGAAGCAAGAGCCTGATACCTTCCTAGAAAATCCTGACTGTGACGAGAGAAACCTCAGACAAACTGTACCAAACTTCGACCAGCTCATTGTCCAGTTCTCTTCTGAAAATGAGAACCAAAACCAGGAAAGAGGCGACGATGAAGAGAATGGATCAAGTACAGATGCTAAACTGAGACAAATTAAAAGGCATCAAAAAGTCAGAAAGCATTGTGACTATGTCGACAAACCAAAAGTAGAGGAACAGATGAAAAGACGGATGAAGGAGAATTTGTGGGATGGTAAAGATTTTCACACAACTCACACCAGTGAGAGGCCTTTCTTGTGTCTGACATGTGGGAAACGATTTAGTGAGAAAAATCAGTTAATGTGTCACATGCAGAGACACACAGCTGAGAGACCGTTCTCATGTATAACATGTGGAAAACGCTTCAACAACAGTGGAAATTTATCTCAGCACACTAAAATCCATTCAGGCGAAAGGCCTCATTTGTGTATAACGTGTGGAAAAACGTTTCTTCGAAAATTTCAATTAATGAGTCACATTCAAATTCATACAGGCGAGAAGACGTTCTCATGTAAGGTCTGTGGAAGACGCTTCAACAATAGTGGAAATTTATCTCGGCACAAAAAAATTCACTCAGGCCACAAGCCTCACTTGTGTATAACGTGTGGAAAAAGGTTTTTTCAAAAATCTAATTTAACTACTCACATAAAAACACACAAGTGAGAGGCTGTTTTCAAGATCTGTGGAAAACTTTCCTGCAATGTAGTAACTTGCAATGGTTGTGAAAAAGTTAGACCATTTAAGTGTCTCAGGCAGTATATTTTTGTCGGACGACGTGCTGACATGCCTCAGGTTTGTTTGTGTTTAACAGTGGATATTGGTCACACTGGTTCTGAGCTGTTGTATTGTTTGAGTTGTGTTGTGTTGTAAAGTTACAAAACTCCAATAAAAAAAAACTGTGGATATTGTGACGCAGGGGTGCCGCCAGGAATCTTGGGCCCCACGACAAAAAATTAAATTGTCAATAAAAACTCAATACACATCTGACAAATGTAACTTTTTCTTCAAGTATTTCTTCTGGTATTATGGGCAGAGCAGTCTAAAACCTATTTCCAAACGCGACAAATGTACTTGCTTAACATGTCGAGACTTTGACAGAACATGTGTTTCAGACACATTTGTATATGACAGTCAACAATCAGAAGTATGTACTTTTATAAAAATGCTTTTCAGAAGAGAAATGTTTATAATTGTCAGTTGTTATAAACATTAGCAGATTAATCTTTTCTAAAGGACCAAGTATAAAACTGTAACAGTAGAGAAGGTTAAATAATGTCCAAAAAACATTTTAAATGCATAAAATTAGAAATGTGAAGTGTTCTTTTTCATAATCACGTTTATCATCACTTTTTTTTGTTGCCTCTCCAGACCTTTCACAGCTGTTCAGTGAGCAGGAGAGTCATTCTAATTTGGACCAAGGGGAAACAGAACCTCTAGGACAGTACCAGGAAGATCCAGGACATCAGCAGATGTATCAGAACCAGAGTAATCCGGACCCGCTCCTTGTGAAAACGGAACAAAATGAACCAGAACATCCACATATACAGAGTGAACCGTTTGATCTGAAGCAAGAGGCTGATACCTTCCTAGAAAATTCTGACTATGATGAGAGAAACCTCAGACAAACTGTACCAAACTTCGACCAGCTCATTGTCCAGCTCTCTTCTGAAAATGAGAACCAGGAAAGAAGCGACGATGAAGAGTCTGGATCAAGTACAGATGCTAAACTGAGACAAATTAAAAGGCATCATAAAATTAGAAAGTATTGTGACTATGTAGATGAACCAAAAGTAGAGGAACAGAAGAAAAGACGGATGGAGAATTTATGGGCTGGTAAAGTTTTCACAAGAACTGACACCATAGAGAGGTCTTTCTTGTGTCTGACATGTGGGAAACAGTTCAAAAATGGTGGAAATTTATCTCGGCACAAAAAAATTCACTCGGGCCACAAACCTCATTTGTGTATGACGTGTGGAAAACGGTTCATTGAAAAAAATCAGTTATTGTGCCACATTCGAACACACACCGGTCAGAGACCATTCTCATGTAAGATCTGTGGAAAACCGTTTAAAAGTGGCACAAATTTATCTCGGCACAAAAAAATTCACTCTGGCCACAGGCCTCATTTGTGTATTGTTTGTGGAAAAGCGTTTATTCAAAAATGTCAATTAACCAGTCACGTTCAAACTCACACAGGTGAGAAGTCTTTGTCATGTCAGATCTGTGGAAGACGCTTCAACAACAGCGGAAATTTATCTCGGCACAATAAAATTCATTCAGGCCACAAGCCTCACTTGTGTATAACGTGTGGAAAAAGGTTTATTCAAAAAACTCAATTAACTAGTCACATAAAAATACACAAATGAGAGGTCGTGTCATCAAGAACAGTGGAAAAACTCTTGGGGATGAAGTAACTTGCAGTGTTAAGACATATGTCTGTAATGCTGCTAAGATGGAAGAGCATTGGAGTGTCTCAAGCATTAAATTTTTGTTCGACAACATACTTCCTCGCTTCAGATTTGTCTCTGTTTAATGGTGGATATTGTGGCGTCTAACATTTGCATATTTTACATTGTACTTATTGTAATGGTACAATAAGGATTACAATTGTAATGCATACAACAATCCACTGCTTCTGCCTTTATGGTTACAGAAGAGGACAGTGATCTGCTTGACAGTAATAAATTTGATGATGATGATGACGATGATTGTAGACCTTTGATGGACAGGACCTTCAGACCAGCTGTGAGAAACTTGAAATGTAATCCAAGTATTCATTGCTAATAAAAGTGATTTGAGGTCACACTTGTCTTTATTTAAAATATTGTTACAGTGATCTGTTTTACCCTCATGCAGTCTGTCAGCAGCTGTCAGACTGCATGAGGGAACCTATGGGGGTGTCCAGTGTCAGCCAGTGTCAAAAGCACACACACACAAAAAAATCCTTGTAAAAGCATGTGCAGGGTCAATGCAGCCCCACAGGAAATGGGGTAAAAAGAGATTGGAAAAAAAGGTTTTTTGTAAAATGCAAAACATATTTTACCATGAGTTTTGGACAGTCACTCTCCTCAGAGAAATATAACACTAACCCCCCTCCATGAGAAAGTTTTGAATTGATGCTTTATATGAACCAAAGATAAAGAAATAGCTCCAAGTTGTCAGAATAATTTGTTTTTTATATTTATTGCAACCTTTGGCATATTAATGTGAGAAAAGTAAGTTGCAAATGTGTCTTGCAGGAGTCGATTTCTGCACACAGGGAATGGCTCTTTATCTATGACCAATATGAGAGAAACTGATCTTGAATCTAGAATAGGAAAAATATTGAGTAAAATCTAGTAAAACAAAAAAATTTAATGAAACAATAAGATTGATAAAGTTAGAAATTAAATTATAGTGAAAATGTTAGATTTCTGCAGTTAAAAATTTCTAACAAATATTTATATATGTCACATTATATAATCACATGAACTAGAAATATATATATATATATTTTAATTATTGCCAATTTTGGAAGGATCTGTCTTGTAAGGTGGTTGGGTTTTTTTTCTCACTGAATATGTGTAAAAAAAATTATATGTGAAAAAAACTTTTTTAAATCTTACAACCATTAACCATTTAAATATTACAACCATTTATTTATGTACTTATTTATTTATTTCAAATTTTGTTGGCAGCAGCTAATAGTTTGATTGAAGATATATTTAAAGGCAGAGAAAGCCCCCTACTAGTTTATAAAGTACGGACCACTTATTCTTAAACATGGGGAACTAATATGTGTTTTTTTTTTTTTTTTACTTTTCTTTTTTCTTTTGCTCTTTCCTTTGTTTTGTTATTTTGTTTGTATTTCGTTCTAAAGCATTTTGAACGGTCTTGTTGGTGAAAATGTGTTTTATAAATGAAATTACTTTACCGTGTCTTAAATGCATCCCTCCAGTAGGTGGCGATGATGAGTCAACAGGTTTCTTTCTAGGTAACAGACTTTCTGTGCCTGTTAGCAGAGTTAGCTTTCTTCTGCTGTGTCTTATGAGCTGAACATTTAGGTTTCCGCACCAACAATGTCTCTATCTCAGTCTCTGAGAGACTTTATCAGGGAGCGACTGACCGCTGCAGCTGAAGAAATATTCACAGAGTTTGATAAAACCGTCGTCGAGTTCGAGGCCCAGCTGGATCGTCAGCGGAGACTGCTGGAAATCTGCTGGAAACCCCAAATAGATCTGCAGAGAATAGGTATGAACCATCAAAGCAACGAATGTTGTTTTACTTTTCACAGAGATGCAGGACAGTCTGGTTTGAGAAATTCCTGGGTAAAACAAATGAAATTGAGTTTGATTAAATCAGTCTGGTCTAGTGAACTTAATAACATCATGAATATGTCTGATAAAAATTTAAATCGCTTCTGTGATATCTGCAGAATAAAGCCAGTTTGGGATCCCCTCCCCGCCCTGTCATTATGAGTTTATCCCCTATAATATGAAAGACTGAGAAGGCTTAAATGAATCAGCAGTTTGTTTCTGTTGGCTCTTCTGACTGTTTACTAAAACATTTCTGTAATGCAACTAAGATTGAGGAAATATTATTTAACTGACCATTACCTTGATTTCAGTCATCAGATTCATAGATTAATGCTGTGACTAATATTTAAGTTAAAACTGATTCATACATCAATGTTGTGACAAATAATTCACAAAGCCCTGTCGGAACTCACAATATATTTTTGAGTTATATTGATATATTGACTGATAATTGATGAAGAAATGTCTCTTTTCTTCACTTTTTTTTTCAAAAACAAAAGAAAGTGAACTCTTTTTTAAAAAAATTTTTTATGGTTTTTGATCACTTTCTGGATCAGTCAACTGGTGTGATCAGATTATAGTAATTCAATGACATGCTAATGATAGGTACTATTTAGTGAAATCATCTGAACTCTACTTTCCAAAATTTCTAAAGTTATATAAAAACTTGAAAACCACCTACTTTTTCCTCATAATCATGCTAATCAGCATTTGTACCTGTTTGTTATTTTAGACCTCCCACAGCATTTTGTCTGGAAGAAGGAGGACGTAATTACTGACCAGCAGCTCTGCAACCAGGACAAGAACTCCAGTTTGGGCCAACAAGAACAGGATGAACCAGAATCTCCGCAGATAAAAGAGGAACCAGAACTAATACAGGTCAAAGAAGAGGAGGATGAATGTTGCATCAGTCTGGAGAAAGAGCAGCTTGAACTGAAGCAGGAGTTTGATGTCATTATAGTGAGTCCTATTGATGAAGAAGGAGCGAACCAGGAACCAAATGTCTCTTTGATGAGCCCAGAACTAAACTGGGACCAAGGCAGTGTCCAGATCTCTTCTGACCAGGAAAGAAGCCACCATGAAGAATCAGGATCGAGTAGAGCGCGAGAGGAAGAACTGAAGCAAATAAAATGGTGTCAGAAAATCAGAGGTCACAGTGGCGATGTAGACAACCCAAAAGTTAAAAGACAGAAGAAAGCATGCCTGAATAACAACCTGTGTTCTTGTAAAGTTTGTGGTAAACTTTTTACTCGGAGTAATTTGACTAAGCACGTGAGAACACACACCGGTGAGAAGCCGTTTTCCTGCATGACTTGTGGAAAAAAATTTGGTCAGCGATATCATTTGACTGTTCATATGAGAACTCACACAGGTGAGAGGCCTTTCTCCTGTTTGACTTGTGGAAAAAGCTTTACCATGAGAATTGCGTTGACGCGACACATGAGAACTCACACTGGTGAAAAGCCTTTCTCATGTGTGACCTGTGGAAAAAGCTTTGGCCAAAGAACTCATTTGACTGTTCATATGAGAACTCACACTGGCGAGAGGCCTTTTTCCTGTTTGACTTGTGGAAAAAGCTTCACCCTGCAGATTTCACTGACCCGGCACATGAGAAGTCACACAGGAGAGAAGCCGTTGTTGTGTATGATCTGTGGAAGAAGTTTCAGCGAACGAGGAAACTTATCTCGACACATGAGAACCCATACACGTTAGTTGTTTCAGTAAACATGCCAAGGTGAGCAGGTGTAATATTGTACATTTCATAATGCTCTTAAACTAAGGGGAATGTCAAAACAGCTAGGAGAAAAGTTGGGCTCAGCTTTTCATCACTAAACAGTTATTTTAAAAGGAAAGGTCTGTCTGTGAAATGCAATGAATGTAAAGCTATATTGATTGTCAAGAAGGACATTAAATGCAAGAACATCTAAGAAATTATAATATTGTAAAAAACATTTCAGAATGTGAAACTTATAAAGATTCATTACACCTAGAGTGAAATATTTCAAGCCTTTATTTGTTGTAATTTTGATGATTATGGCTTTACTGAGAGATCCCCACTTTACAGAGAGTTCTCAGTAAAGTAGAATATTGTGAAAAAGTTACATGTTGTAAACATTGTGTCATATAATAATCAGCTAATTAACTCAAAAAATCTGAAAAGGTCACTGCTATAGGAGCTGGTTGTAGGGTGTTTTATTCAAGGATATTCATCGAAAGTTGAGTGGAAGAAAAAAATTGACGGGAAAGGGAGCAACAGGAATAATTACACCTTTGAGAGGCTAGTGAAACAAAATCCATTCAATAATTTAGGGAAGCTTCATAAGAATTGGACTGAGGCTTGAGTCACCATGCACACAACCAGTGGTACCAAAAGCTGGTTAAATGACTACAATGTTCTTGTTCTTGATTGGCCAGCAAACTCCACTGACCTGAACCCAATGGAAAATCTATGGACCTTTATCAAGAGAAAGATGACATGAAGGCAGCTATCAAAGCAATCTGGGCTTCAGTTACATCTACACAGGGCCACAGGCTGATTGCCTCTATTCGACGGTGCATTGTAGCAGTTGGTGCAAGAGGAGATCCAACCAAGTATTGACTGCATGAAAATGAACCTTGGTATTTCTGTTTAAGACATCCTCGTGTAAAATTAAAATTTACTGAGTGATTCAATTCTTTGTTTTTCTTCTCCGTAAGCCACAGTCATCGAAATTACAAGAAAGAAAGTGTTGAGATATTTCACTTTTTGTAATGAATTGATATGACTTTGGCTTACTGAAGTACTAGACTTTTTCACACATTTTTTAAGCATGTATTTGTGTGTTGCCCACCTTTTTCTGTAACATTGTTTACAGAAATGAGTGGGCATAGATAGCATCTTGCCTACAAAATTAAAATGTCTTATCTTGGGAGTAATTAGTTTAAACTGACCCACCTGTAAACTGTAGCGAGATGTCGCTTGCTGCAGTTTCTTTTTCTTTTTTTTCTAGTTCTTTTCAGCAGGTGGCGCTAATGAATAAACGCGCTCTTTCCTAACATCCAGCACACAACGAAGAAGAATTTTCGGCCCCTTAGCAGAGTTAGCTGTGGGATATGTCTTCTGAAGCCTCTGCAGCAACAATGTCTTTATCTCAGTCTCTGAGAGACTTTATCAGGGAGCGACTGGCCGCTGCAGCTGAAGAAATATTCACAGAGTTTGATAAAACCATCGTCCAGTACGAGGAACAGCTGAGTCGCCAACGCAAACTGCTTGATGTCAGCTGGAAACCCCAGGTGACCCTGCAGAGAATAAGAGGTACTGATGTTCTGTTGATCCAAGACGTGCAGAGAAGTATAGTAGGAAAGATCTTAACGTTAAAATGATTATTTCAGAAGCTAAATGAAAAACGAAGGTGAAAGGAATCTGAATTTCTGGTTAATGACAAGAACTAGAGGATCATTTTATGATGGCGGTGGCTTGTTATTTCGTCCTTTTGTCATTTGACTTTGTTTTGTTTTTCTGGGCGAAAGATAAAATATTGCGGTATTTTTGCACACGGTCTGCGTTCATGTTAGAAATTAAAACGTACTTCTGAGACGTCTATTAACATGTTAATATAGCCTAAAATATTTAATGACTTATTAATGTCTAAAACCCTGACCCGTCCTGGTAATTGACTTTTTAGTTCTAACTTTCTGATTTAATTTACGAGTTCAACTGTTCTAGTTATTACTCTAAAAGTTGTACTTCTATTTATTGCAAAATCCATAACCCTCAAACAGTCACAAAATTTATACTATTGTTCAAAGAAAGTTGTTTTTTGTTTTTTTGTAGAACAATTCCTGTTGGCATAAGAAATGCATAATCTCCAAGACTCACTCAAATAAATTTGTCTATTTGATGAGACATTTTAAAATTTTATTCTTATTGAAATGGTAAGATCAATATGTGTCACTATTGTTTTGAAGGAAAAATCCCTGTTATCACAGATTAATTTCACTTTACCTCAATTTCATGTATATCTTTTTATTCTATGTTCTGTTCTTATTGTCACAAACTGATTCCTTTTAGGAAAGCAGTACAAGATTTCCCAAAATTGTTCGAAATGTCGCATCAAAATTGTACGTGCAATATCATAATTGAACCCTATTGACTCCTGTCAACTACAAAGCTCAATGTAGTCTTAATTTTATGAAGAGGAAACTGTTAAGTCAATTTCCACTATATGTCATTTAAAATATTAACTTGTGTTTGCTGTGAAATTTCTTAATTAAAGTAGGGGTGTGCTAATGGCAATTTTAGCTTTTCTGGCCGATCTTTTGTCTGAAATGTCGCTGAGTCTGCAACTGTCAACTGTAAATGTGGAGACATGACGTGGCCTGGTCTATCAGTCATCCCTCTGTCATGGAGAGAGCAGAAATGGACAGTGCTGATTTTAAAGCTTTACCTAAAAGATAAGATCGGCTTCATGAAAGTATCAACCGATCTCTCAAAATTATTAAAATCGGTGCACTTCTAAGTCTAAGTAATCTTTTTGTTTTGTGGTCATGGACCACTTCAAATCATTCTGAGGGCTGCAAAAAAATCCTCTCACCTTTCAGGGTCACACTTTGCACCCATGGGTCAATTCTTTCTAAAAACATATTTAATTGAATGAAGTTTATAGAACTATTGTTTTGTAGCTCTTGTTTTTATTTGATCTTACACCCATTCAATCTGCAATGCTGTAACTATTGTGACTCACTTTGGTCAGTTGAGGTTGTTAATAAAAAAAATAACTTTGAAATTTAAAAAAAGTGCTGTTATATTTGCATTATTAAACATTTTTATCTTTTTTTTGTTTAGATGTTGAACAGCAGGTGGAGAAGGGAGTTAATCTTAACCAGAGTTTCTGCAACAAGGAGAGATGCATAAGTTTGGACCAAGAGGAAGTAGGATTTCCACAGATAAAATACAAACAGAAAGAACTACCTCTCTGGCAGAAAGAGAATCAGGAAGATCTGGAATCTCTACAAATAAAGGATGAACACGAGGAAACAGAATCTACACAGATAAAGGATGAACATGACAAATTCTGCATTAGTCTGGAGGAAGAGCTTGAAGTCAAGCAGGAGACGGATACCTTGGTTATAACTCCTCCTTATGAAAGAGATGATGGGGAACCAGATCCAAGCAGCAACCGGCTTCAAAAGAACCAATACGATGAAAGAATTGATCATGAGAACTCTGAATCAAATAGAGATAAAGAATTGAAACAAAATAAGAGGTATCAAAAAACTGGAGGTAGACGCAACAATGTAGATAGCAAAAAAGTAAAGAAACAGAAGAACAAACACACAAATGAGAATCTGTGCTCTTGTAATATTTGTGATAAAGTTTTAGCTCGAAGTTATTTGTCTGAACACATGAGAATTCACACAGGAGAGAAGCTTTTCTTATGTACAGTTTGTGGAAAAAGTTTTCGGCAACAAAATCATCTGACTGTACACATGAGAACTCACACAGGGGAGAAGCCTTTCCCCTGTGTGATTTGTGGAAAAAGCTTTACCCTGCAAATGGTCTTGACGAAACATATAAGAACTCACACAGGTGAGAAGCCTTTCTCCTGTCTAACTTGTGGAAAAAGTTTCAGACATAGTGGGACATTATCTCAGCACACGAGAATCCACACAGGGGAGAAGCCTTTCCCATGTTCAACCTGTGGAAAGCGTTTTAGTGATAAGAGAAATTTATCTCGACACATCAGAACTCACACAGATGAGAGGCCTTTCTCGTGTCCAACTTGTGGAAAAAACTTTCGTCAAGGAGGTCATTTGACTGTGCATATGAGAACTCATGCAGTTAAAAAGTTGTACTTGTGTGAAATCTGTGGTGCTTGTTTCACTCAGAGTGTCGACTTGACGAATCACATGAAAACTCACAAAGGTAAGAAGGTGTAATCTTGTAGCATTCTCAAACAGTGATGTGATTTGTTTACTGGTCTTCAAAGCATCTGTATAGTTATGAAATGCATATTTGTTTGACCTTCTTGTGGGTGAAGGTCTGATATTTGCTGACGTGTCGACATATTTGTACATAATGGGTCTTGACAAGTTGACTAACACACGGTTCTGAGAACTTTCGAGATATGAACATTTAGCTCAGTCCATTTGTACAATCATATGTCTTGTTTAAAAGCACTTGGGTCACAAACCAACCAAGACAAGCTCCTCTCCATGATGCCTCTGGTTATTTTGTGAAACTCCAAATCATGCCAGAAGAATTTTATTTTATTTTTTTATGCGCCCAGTTGCACCATTGAAGTGAAAGGTGCAACTGTAACCCTAGACATAGCAAGTTAAATGTTTTGCACACATCTTTGTTAGCTATGAAATCTCCTACACACATTACCGGTGTATTTTATCTCTGACCAAACAAACAAACAAAAAAAACAACACTTAATGCCTCTGTCAAAGGTGTGATGGAGAAATTTTGTGGAAAAACTCGTGCCGCGATACATCTTGAAATCAGTAACTTCCTTTGCCTATTCTCTTCTGCCCTGAGTAGGCTACTACTTTCTTATTTTATAAGGATTTTTTTTGGCTGTGCTGTCCTTTGATAGTAAGTTTGTTGTGGTAGAGGGGCAAGACATGCAGCAAAGGTCAACAGGCCAGGAATTGAACCTATGGCAGCCACGTTGAGGACTGAGGCCTACGTACGTGGGTATATAATTCTGCTTTTGCATGCTGTACTTTACCAAGTACATTTTTTATATATAGCATGAATTTGTAAATGGTTTTTTTGTAACTGTTATACATTGCTCTGTCTTTAAAGAGGCTTTAAATTCACTGTCTCCTGACTTTAACCTGTACATGTTATTTATAGTATGTCTCAGGATAATGGAGAACATATGATTTCATTGTAGCATTGGGTCTTTGAGTAAAGTGATGATCTCTCCAGCTTTCAGGCCAATCCACCTCTAAATAAGCACTTGCCCAGATGGTCACGCTGAAATCAAAAGGCGTTTCTTAAAGAACTGTGTCTGTCAGACCACTATGGGAGGAAGATGGATTAATCCAATGTGTAACAGTGGAAGGATGGTCTCATTAATCTGATAAGAGGGAACATTTTGTCTCCAAAGCATAATGTGTGTAAAACTCTCACTGTGAATTAACAAAAAGTAAAATAAAATCCTAAACTACCACCATATGTTCTCTTAGTTAGTCTGTAGTTCTTCCCAGTACAACAACAAATTAATAAACATTTATGAAGACAAGTGTACTGACAGGTTTACATACTGGCATTTTATAAGAATCTCCAAGCCAAAAGGCTTATTTGGAGCTTAATCTGATCTTTTTATGAGTTTTAGATATTGTGGCTCTCATGCATGGTATAAACTAGCCTGAGTGATTTTCTCCTGATATTGCTTGGCAATTAATTTTTCAACAAGTGTCACAATATGAATGTTAGGTCTGTGGGAGAAACTAAAACTTAACAAATTTATTATTTTATGACTGTTTTCCTTCCTATCTTCTTAAAATTTGTACAAATGGCTCATTATAAAAGAAAACTTGCTTTACTTGCAGTGTCCTGCTCAGTTTGTTTCCATCCGTTGCTTGAATAGCCAGTCCAGTTGATAATCCAGTTATGCACTTTCTATAAAATAAAGATGTTTGCACTGTGTTTTGTGAAAATAAATAATGTTGGTCTATTCTTTCTACATTTCTTTAAGAACATTAAGGCAAAGTAGTTTTTCCTGCAGTGCCTCATTCATCTGCTCGGTTTTTGCGCCACAGGTCCTCCATTATTTTTCCAACAATATTTCAATCTCAGTCCAGTTGACTTCAGTTACAAGCTATGCTGGAAGACAAAAACTGAGCAGCTTTGCATATCTGTCATAAAGTGATAGAAAATGTATAAAACTTTTTATAAAGTCTTAAGTTTTTAAAAACACCAAAATTATAAGAACAGGAAGTGTTCAGGTGGTGTACAGGTGTATCCTAAGTCATGGTCTGTGTGCTCCAAAAATGTAAATTTTCAACATATTTTTGTCAGTTAATTTTATTTTTCATCCAGTAACTTGAAGAGAGACGTGAACTTACGTATTTAGACACATTGTAAAATAGGAAATATTAACAAGAATTAGGTGTGTGTTTAAATACACCTTCACTTTTTATTTTTTTGCCTTCCCTCTGTTCATTTGTGTTATTTTCCCCACTAGGTGTCTGTACTGAGTAAGAAACGTGTGCTACTAACCTTCATTAAACCAAGAAGAAGACCGGTTTTTTTTTTTTTTTTGGGGGGGGGGGGGTTTGGTAGGGTTAGCAGCGGTAGCTTGGCTATGTTGTGTGAGCTGAATATGGCTTCGTTAAGACCAGATTCAGAGTTAGCCTGAGTCGTTTGTATTTGCGTTAGCATGGCGGTCTGAACGCAGTCCGTCCTGGGACTCACAACAGGATCATCCACTGATCCAGTTACCTGGACTGGGTTCCCCCTGGAAAATAACGTATAGAGCGGCCGAACAGCTCTGTAAACACAATATTTGTTTCACCTGGTAGGTTGAGTTGAAGGTTCTCTCGGCAGTCTGGATTCTGATCAGGCGACATCAGGGGGCTGAATGGGTACGTAAATTTAACTGTCGCGTCTTTGTTTTCGTCGTAAGTTTAGGCGACGCCCGTGTTGCGTTGATGTGCATGTTCCTGTTAGTTGAGCTCTGTGCCGTTAATACGGTTGACATGCTTTATAAACAAACATAATAAACTTTGTTTGACTTTGCTGTATGACACTCACCTGTCAGATCTTTTTTTTTTTTTTTTTTTTTTTTTTTTTTTTTTTTTGGTTTTTTTGTTTTTTTGTTTTTTTTTTTTTTTTTTTTTTTTTTTTTTTTTTTTTTTTTTTTGTTTTTTTGTTTTTTTTTGTTGTGTTTG
>CAEGAD010101793.1:0-40751 GCA_903067055.1 Poeciliopsis paucimaculata
TTAACACTGCCAACCACCAGGAGGGGGTGCTGTTTCACCCATTACACATGAACCCAAACATTGACGTAATGACAAGTAGAATTATATATAGTAACTATGTTACACTTACTGAAAATTTCAAAATAAAAGCCTTAAGATTCCTCTCTGACTAGTGCACCGCCTGTGGGGTGCAATGATATTAGCTCGCATTATCGTTTTTTCTCAGGTTTCTCTCAGGTTTTCTGCTAATGTTAATGCACTGTCTTGCTGTCCAAAACAGTGCATTAACATTAGCAGAAACATGAGCATTTCACTGCACCCCCATTAATGCACCGCCATATATGGTGCAATAAGATTAACCAGCATTATCTTTTTCTCTTGGGTTAGGAAAGGCAGAGCATTAGCATTAGCCTTTTACCTTCAATAACCTTTTACCTATTTTTCCTACTTGTTAGCAATGTTTAGGACACTGAATGTAGGAAGTCAATGTAAGACAAGATTCTAATGATACCCCACATGCTACTGACACCATGCAGGCTTACATTAGCATTTTGGAAAATTTTAGCTTACACACTAATTTTAACATACTGAATGGTGCAATGTTAGTCAACATGCTTGTTATTCTCCACAGGCTACTTTGTAATTTGTTAGCTAAAATTAGCATTGATGCTAATTTTTAGCATCAGAACGCTGGGTCCAAACCGACAGGCACACTTTGGCAGGCCCCAGTTAAATTTCTTCAGGAATTTTGTAGTTCTATTTATAATTATCTCCTCCCTCCTGTTTATTCCTCTAATCCTATATTTTGTATCCCTTAGAAATGCCTTCCATTTATTTCATTATTCCACCGAATTTTCCATATCTTCTTGCTTTCTCTCCAAACTATACTTTTGCCTTCAGACTTAAATAACTTGATTGGTATATCAATATTTATACTTTTTTAACAGCCTCCTTAGCCAACCTATCTGATTTTTCATTACCCAACATACCAACATGAGCAGGAGTCCAAAATAATATTATATATTTTTATTTTGTTCACATATTCTATTACAAACAGCCATAATCTAATATATTTTGATTATTGTTTGTACCTCCCTTTTCAACACTCTACAATGCAGATAATGAATCACTACAAACTATTATTTTATTTATATTAGTATCCTCCACCCATTCTAAAGCTAATAATATAGCACATAATTCTGCTGCATATATACTCAGATAATTAGATGTTCGTTTTGCAATATTAATCTTTAATTCAGGAATCACTACTGCTATACTGGTTGCTTCATGTTTTTGGTCTTTCCAACTATCAGTATACATTTGCAAACAATCATTATATTTTTTCTGGATTTAATTATAAAATTCTTGGCAAATATCTGATACATTTCTTTCCTTAATATTTGATTATGTCTATTTTGTCTATATTAATATATGTCCATGTCCATATAGGTCTCAAAAGCCACAATACTGTTAGACTAAATTCTTTGTTATATATATTAAATGTTTTTGCTCTGTCATCCACCCAAAACTATTAATTTGTTCCTTTCCTTTTCCTCAACAATTTTCTGATCCTTTCTTAACTGGATGATCTTCATTATGTCCTTCTACATAACAGATAATTAACCATTATCTGTTGTCTTCTGATACATAATGGCATTTCTCCTGATTCTATTTGTAAAGCACATACGGGAGTTGATTTAACTGCCCCTAATCTTGGGGAGGCTGAAGGTGTCCTCCCATTAAAACTCCCAGCTAACAGCGCGCAGCTTCGTTTATGCTGGCTGTGGGTGAGGCCGCCCGCCTGCCACTTCTCTGCACTTATCAGGATTGGTTGCGCGGAGCTCCTCATGACTGACGATCATGGAGGATTATTAGCCGTGTCGAGCGTTTCATACTTTAAAAGGTAAGCTAAAAAAAGTCATTATCTCTGACTTTTTATGAAGGTCTTGGTCTGAGGAGGCGCCGAAACGTAGTCTCGGTGAAGCGGAAAGGCGAGACCCGAGTTCGCCTCAACAAGCCAAAGAAGTTGTCAACTTTTTGAAAGCAGCTGGGAGTAATTCCAGCAGTGATGGCGAGTCAGTGGGGCTTGTTTATTTCAGACTGAAAAACTCTGAGGTCACTTTTAGACAATTATAGAAACCCTTAAGAGTTATCTAGCTTGTCGTTGCTTTTATTAACCCATAAATATTGTCTGCGTAAAGATTATTGTCCTATTTAAACTCCCTGATTGTTCGGAACGACGTGGCTGGAATAAAGCATGTGTTTTGAATTGCCATGTAAACGTCAGACTCGGCTGCAGTGTTTTGACATTTTATCGTTCTGGTTGGTATGTATATTAAAAACCGCCCTTGGGATAAATCGGCTTGGAATACTTTAAAATGTAATGGATGTAAGTTGCATTGTTTGTTCACAACCTCCAAGACAAAATGCTCCTTTAGCTGCAAAAATCGTTTTGTAATCATGAAATTTATGAAATTGCTTTGCAATCATCACATTACGTTAATGGATTGCAGCACAATGGATGCTCATCAGCTGCTTGCAGCATTGCATAGAAAGTAGGTTATAAAATACTTAGATGAGATTTTCCTGAGTCTGTAGTTTGAGTTTTGCATTTGGGTCAGCGCCCCCTACTTTGCAGAACATTTGTTCCTCTCAGTGATGTGCACGGCGGTTCATGACTGGTGAGACACAGACTCCCAGACTCGATGTACAAATCCTATATAGAAGATTGTAGCTTTATTTTGACGTTAACTAATTAAATATTTTTTCCCCAACAATATATATATATATATATATATATATTTTTTTTTTTAACAAATAGGCTATATCTGCCATATAACAAATACAAACAAGACTAACAAATGCCCTCTTAATTACATATCTGCATATATTCTTTTAAGTATACGGAAAGCTATAGTCCATTGTTGAGGGTCCCTTGTTTGACTCTATGTTTTAACGTTAATCTTGACTTTAGATTAGAAATGTTTTCAGAGTTTGCTTTTCCCTTTTTGGAGCTACGTAATGCGTTCCAGAGGCAAAGTTTTCAGCATTTGCCTGGTCCATTGTTTGGTCCCTGGCCTTGATGTGTTCTTCCAGAATAGTGCTATCAGTTTTTTAGCTTGAAGTAGACGCATATCAATCAACATATGTTCACATTTGGTAAACACATTATTTTTTGGATACAAACCTAAAATTAGAAAAACCGGATCTAGTGCAACAGCCTTTGAGATAAGACCTTTTACAATTTTGATTATTCCTTTCCAAAATTTTTGAATTTCCCTGCATTCCCAGATACAATGAAACCAAGTCCCCTTTTCTTCTAAACATTTTGTGCATATGTCTGGTATATTAGGATTGTACTGATGTAAATTGGTTGGTGTAATATAGATTCGCATTAACCATTTGTATTGCATTAACCTTAAGCTTGAGTTAACTGTTTGTTTCTCAGCCCTTATACAGACAGATTGCCAGTCCTCCAGTGACAGGTTTATACACAGATCTAATTTCTAGGCTTCAAGTTTCTGTCTTGAGTCCTCTGGGGAATTCAAAACTATAAAACTGTAGATTTCTGGAATCACGTTTTTATTTGCGCTATCTTTGCTAATAATTTCTTCTAGTTGGGATTTTGGTGGCTTGGTTAAATCTTTGTTCTTTGTCCTAATGTAACTTCTGAGCTCAAGATATTTAAAGAAGTATTTTTTATCTACATTAAATTTCTGCCTGAGTTCTTCAAGAGATTATGTAAGTTGAATTTGGTTGATACAAGTCATAAATTCCATCTATTCCCTTTGTGGCTCACTGTTTAAATACAGAGTCTGCTCTTCCAGGAGTAAAATCTTGGTTCCCCCATATTGGAGTAAATTGTGAAAGTGTAACTGGTTCTTTTGTGAACTTCTTTACGTCATACCATATTGTAATCATGTTTTTAACAATAGGATTAACTGTTTCAGTCCTGGGATAGAATCAGAAAAAAATTTATAAAGGTAAGGGTGGACTTACTGAATTAGATTCCATTTCTACCCATTGAGGGACATCCCTGGCATTAAAGTAATATCTAATAGTCCTAAGTTGGGCTGCCCAGTAATACCACTTCAAATTCGGACATCTTAGTCCTCCCTCCTTGTGTGGTAAATGTAAGGGTGACATTCTTACATTTACATAAATTAATTTCCTAAAATTATTAAACCAATTTACAGGAGGTGGCAGGGGGACATTCTGAAAAATATATAATATTTTTGGAAGTATATTCATTTTGTAGGTGTTGATCCTGCCAATCATTGATAAGGGAAGGGGCGTCCATCTATTGATATTTTCAGTGATCTCTTTTGTTAAACGTTCATAGTTCTTCTTTACAATCATATCTAAATTAGAAATTATGTTGATTCCTAAATATGTGAATTCTTTAACAACCCTAAATTCTGAGCTCATTTCTGGGGACATTTCTTTTCCGTCCAACATTAATAGTGAAGACAGCTTTATTTATATTATACCCTGAAATATGACCATATTCCCCTATTAAATCAAGCAAGCTTGGAATAGATTCTTTTAAGTTTGAAATAAACAGGATTATGTCATCTGCATATAGTAAAATTTTGTGTTCCATTTGTTTAATTGTAATGCCTGTTATAGATCTATGGGACCTTACAGCTATGGCAAGTGGTTCCAGTGCTAATGTAAACAACAAGGGGGATAAAGGACATCCTTGACGACATCCTCGTTTGATAACAATTGGCTTAGACACATTTTTCTTTAATATTTCTCAGTAGGTTTTAAATATAATAAGTGTACCCATTTTTTAAAATTATTTCCGTAACCAAAACGGTTTAAAATGTTGATGGGGCCATTCGACACAGTTGAACACCTTCTCGGCATCTAGAGAAAGAAATGCAGTTCCTGACTCAACATCCAAATCAAGAATAATGTTTAGAAGTCTCCTCACGTTGTGTAGACCTTGCTGTCCCAAAACAAAGCCATTTTAATCTCTATGCATCACTGAAGGAAGTGAGTCTTGTAAACGTATTGCTAGTAATTTACAGAGTATTTTTAGGTCAGCATTAAGCAAACTTATTGGCCTCATGTTCTCACATTTATTGCTGGGTTTCCCTGGTTTGGGTAACACAAAGATCAAAGCATTTGTCATAGATTTTGGTAGGCCACCGTTACAATATGCCTCCTGAAACATCTCTAAGATAGGCCTTATTAATTGTTTTTTAAATGCTTTATAAAAGTCTATAGGGAACCCATCAGGCCCTGCCTTTTTTCCAGTCTTCATGCAGTCAATAGCTCTACCTAGTTCTTCTTCTGTAATTTCAGCTTCCAGTTGTTCTCTATAACCTTCATCTATCGAGGGGATATATAACTTATTTAGAAATGAGTTATGTTCCTGAATATCAAAGACATCTTGAGAATCGTATAGCTTTTCATAGTATTTTCTGAACTCTTCATTTATTTTGATCGGGTCTACTAATGTTTCCCCTTTACCATTAATAAGAGATGTTGTTTTTTTGCACTTCCAGCTGTTTTATTTGCCAAGCCAAGAGTTTTCCCTGTTTTTCTCCTTGTTCATAGAATGATTGATTTAATCTTAACAAACTGGAGGCCGCTCTTCCTGCAGATTCTTTTTTATATTGCGCCTTTAATAACAGCAGTTCTTTCTCTTTTCCTGTGTTGCCATTTCTAAAAATGTGACGTTCTAGTAATTTAATCTTAGATTCTAATTGTTGTCTGTTCTTGCATTGTTCCTTAGATTTTGACGCAGTATAACTGATTATATAACCTCTCAAGCATGCCTTAAAAGCGTCCCATTTTGTACAGGCTGAAGTTTGTGTGGTATTGATACTGAAATATTTTTTCTTCAACATAGTTAAGAAATTTTTCATCCTTCAGCCATTTCTGGTGTAAGCACCATCTTGGAGGATCTCTCCACAGGTTGTTGTTAGAATATAATAAATTACAGGGTTCTGATAATAGAATGCTATCATGGCAACAGTCAGTTATATTTGAAAGTAATTCTTTTGAAGTCAGAAAATAGTCTGTGTGAATATGTTCTAAATGTTTTTGAATGACTTGAGTAGATTGTTTCAGTAGGTTTTAAATGTCACCATATATCTACTAAATTTAATTCTTTCATAAAATGACATATTGTTTCCCTACTTCTGATGTGTGTTTGGTCAGCTCCTGAAGCCCTATCCAGACCCCACTCTGTGTTCTGGACTCAGAGTGGGGTCCAGAACACAGTTCCAGTCGCCCCCTATAATGTATTTTCCTCTCAGCGATGAAAGGGCTAGAAAGAAGTTGGTATAGAAAACATCATCAGAATTGGGATCATGCACATTGTTCAGAGTTTCTTGTAAGATGGACCCCTGAATAATCAGATATCTCCCCCGATTTCTCTCTAATAACATTGGCCACCTGAAAGGGAACAGATTTATGAATTAGGGTCATTACTCCCCTGGCTCTTGATGTAAATGGAGTTACATATATATCCCCTTGCCACCTTTTGCGCACCTTCAAACTTTCTTCCTCTAACAGATGCGTCTCTTGTAAGAATATTATTTTAGAATTTAGATGTTTCAATTTGTTCATGACTTGCTTAATTTTTCTTGTTTTTTGTAAGCCTCTACAGTTCCAGGATGTGCATTTAATTTCCATCCTTTGCAACATGTCATTTTAAAAGACACTGATGCGATAACTCCACTGATATGTCCAAGAGGGGCAGCAAAAATAACTGAACAAATAACATACATCCACAAACCCTGAACTACTTGAACAAACAAAACCCCGTTCCCAACCAAATGGTCAGGCCCTCCCAATATTTTGCTTCCAACCATAAACATGTATAGATCCTTATGATCTATTCCCTTATTTCTTAACCTCCACCAACTAATAAAAAAAAATATATATATTTGTACTGTACCTGACCTTCTCCTGCTTTTCCAACAGTCTAATTATCCCTTTACATTTGCAGTGCACTCTAGTATGTATAACAGAAGTAGAACATCTTAACATAATAATGAACTTAGATGTTTAAGGTACATATAATAAAAAGTATAATAAAGAGTGTTACTTCACTGAGTGAAGTAACACTTCAAGTAAGTGAAGTAACACTCTTGAAGTGACACTTCAAGAGTGTAAACATAATGATGATCTAACAAAAAGATATATTTAAATAAGCGACGCACCAACAATCCTCAGTGCTGCACCTATACAGTTACTCCGTTACACTTATCTGTCCCTTCTGAATCCGATCGATGAACGCTTGGACCTCTGCCGGTGTGCTGAACTTGAACGTTTCCCCTTGGTACATTATTAGCACTAATTTAGCCGGAGGGATGATGCCGTGTCTCAGCCTGAGCTCGCGGAGCTGCTTGCGGAATTCATCGTACTACTTGTGCTGCTTGTGTATCTCCGTAGAGACGTCCATGTAGAATCTCACCCATTGGTTCTTGTAGAGGATATCTGTTTTTGCTTTACTTGCTTTGAATATCATATCCTTTTGTTTATAGTTAAGGAACCGCATAATTACAGTTCTTGGGGGTGCTTCTGCATCCCTTTTCGGGCCAACGCGGTGGGCTCTTTCCAGAGTCAGCGGGTTTCTCAGGGGAGGCAGTTACAACACTTCAAGTAACCAGATTTCCAAAAATCCACAGGCGTCGGAACCCTCTGCGCCTTCGGGGAGATTCACCAATCTAATGTTGTTAAGGCGAGATCTTGTTTCCATGTCAGCTATTTTTTCCTCCATTAGCTTCTTCGTTTCCTCCAAGCTCTTAACTTTGTTAATTAACGACATTTGTTCGTCTTCCATTGTGGACAAGCGCTCCTGCCTGCGTCAAATGTTTCGTACATTCGTACATTCATTTCTGTCCTCACTGTTTCTATGGCTTTCATAACACCATCAAATCTTCCAGATATCTGAGATTTTAAGTTCGTTATTGCTCCAAGTATATCTGAGTGAGGTATTCATTTCGGCGCTGTTAGCTGCTAGTCCTTTATCAACTCCCTTGCTGCTGCTTGGCTCCTTGCTAACTTTTATGCTAGCTTCATTTGTGTAGACACACAGGAACAATAAAGGAATTGTGTACGCAAAAAGGAATTGTGTACACAATCCAAGTTGACAGACCGTAGTCCGTCAACTTGGATTGCATAGTTATTTTTGACTTATCTTTGTTCGGTCTTCCAGGGCCTGGCATAGTTTCATCCAGCTCGAACTTAGTCACCATTGTTGTAGCGTCCAGTAATTTTTAAAAGGGAATTTTCAGGATTTTTGTCAGGAGCTGTGTCGGGACGCAACCTTCTACCTTGCGGTATGAACCCGGAAGTCTCAACACCAAAGTTTTAATGTGATGTTCATTTGCCTTTTCTGAGTCAATATCCTAATTAAATATTTTAATCATGCTTTAATCAATTCAACAATAGCAAGAAATACAAAACAATATTTAATATAAAGGCATGTCTGCTTATTTTTAATTGTTTTATTTGGCTAATTTCTCTTTCTTAATTGGAAATTGTGTATGATGTAATGTTTATTTTTTTAATATAAATACTATTCACCTACCCTTATCATACTATCACCATTGTTAAAAATAAAGAAGTCCTTTGTCTACATGCCAAACATAGTGCTTCACCTTACTTTTAAGTTGAATCTTAGTCTCAAAAATCACAGTTCATTATTCCACATCTTTTGTGTTGCATTGTAAAATTAATTTCTTTCTTTCATCAATGGATTTCTTCTTGGACTGTTCCATTTGTTTCATTCTTGTCAGATTTGTGGGTTGCATGACTAATAGTGTCATGCAACCCATACATTTGATTGACATATTTTTATGGCTGTGTGAAAGCTTAATGTTTAACTTTGGGTAATTGTCACAAATGTTTGGTTTTTTTTGTCCTCAAAAAACCTACTGTATGTTAATCCCACGACTCACTCTGACTGAGGAAGCACTAAGTAAAATCTCTGTATTTAAATTAATCTTTTTTATTTTTAAAATAATGTTTTCAATATCTTCTTTTTATTCTCTTCTGGAATGTTTTTAGATTTATGGACCTTAGTCTGTTAATAAAGTTTGCTAATGATTAATGAATAACTTCATCCATTTGCAGAGCACAGTTTTGTGGAATGAAATTAATCTATTCTTACTCTAAAGCAGGGCCAGCCCAAGGCACAATAAAAATAAGCAGCTGCAAGGGGCCCTCTCAGTGGAGCTGATTTTTGTTTTAGTAATTTTTCTGTCATTATAATATCAATAATAATTTGTGGCTAAAACAAACATTTTGACATCAACTTCTAAGTTATGTGAAAATTTTGTTAAATCATTTGAAGACTAAGTCCAGTAGCAGTACCAGTCCTCATTCCAGGGGAGAAAGACTCACCTGGTATAAATTATATTTTTAGCTATTGGAGTAACGCTTAAGAGAAATTTATTTAATTAAAGAATGTCATAAATATGTGTGTAGGGCTGCACCAATTGCAGTTTTGTGGCTGACCCCTGGTTTCCAATCTTTAAAAAGCCTGACCTGCAAATTTTGATTTGGCCGATATGTTTTTTGTTTTTTTTTGTCTGAAATGTTGCTAAATATAGCAAGAAAATCATTTAGTTGGCAACGGTGGAATGAATATTGTTAACTGCAAACATGCAGACCTGACCTGGTGGACCAATCTGTCAGTCAAACCTCTCACTGTAAAGCAGAAGAGGACAGAGGCTGATTTATAAACCTTTGCTGATGGCGCACAGAAATTAACTGGTTGATAACTCAGTTGGCCAAGAAATGCATCCTATATTATACATGTATACAATGTAAACAACGCTACCATAAGAGTTGCCAGAGATGCAATAAGTTGATAACAGGTGTGTGAATGATCTAATGATTGGACTGCTGATTGCAGCCAGTCCACATTGTTAGCAGAAGGCCCTGAGAGCTAGAGGGCCCTGAAACCAAATTTTGGAGGCTTGGGCCGCCCTTACTTTTTAAGGCATGCTCTCTGCAGCAACAGAGAAATCACTTCTCTTTTGGGATGCATGACCAAAACCTGCATCATTCTGCTGATTCTTTATTTGCAAACATTCCGAGCAGAACTTTTTAGTTCCTGTCTGCTATTCGGAAAATACTGAAATTGCTCATAAGTTTGAAGTGGATGTGATTACGACAATGACTAATCTGACAGTGGAAGGGATCTATCAGGTCTTCCTGGAATTTCTTACGAAATAGGAAAAATCCTGTCCAGAAGGCATAGTGTCTTATGTTTCAAGTAAATGCCACTTACTTGAAACATAGTAAGTGGCACTTACTATGTTTCAAGTAATGGTGTAACACTTTTTAATTGGACTTGAAGATAAACAGGGATTGAAAGCTTTACGAGAAAGTCACCTCTGTTACAATGCGGTTTGGGGTTTCCCTCTATCAGAATCTGTTTGCAGGACAGTATCTTGTATCTTTAATGGTTTTGAAGCCACATGATTTGCATTAATACTTTATATATATATATATATATAGAGAGAGAGAGAGAGTTGGGAAGTGAGCCAACTATCAGAGCTCCATAGGGGTGCAATGAAAAGACCAGTACCCAGGCAGTACAGCCAGATGCCCATACCTGAAGCACTCGAAACTGCCAAAGAGAGGATCCAAGCCTTGGCCAGCCACCTAAAGAAATACACAAGGGAGAATGAAGCCAGAAGGATTAAGCGGCTCTTCTCCACCCAACCATCTAAAGTGTACTCTCAATGGCAAGGTAATAACAGGAGCCAAACACCAACTCCTTGTAGACCACACAGTTGCTCGAGACTGCAAAATCCGACACACCAGCCTGTGCACGGCTTGGACTGATTACAAGAAAGCCTATGACTCAATGCCACACACTTGGTTCATTGAATGCTGAGAGATGTACAACATCAACAGGACTCCGAGAGCCTTTATTGCAAACTTGATGGGGCTGTGGAAAACCACCCTTGAAGCCAACTGCAAACCACTTGCACAAGTGTCCATCAAATGTGGCATATACCAAGGATATGCTCTGTCCCAGCTGCTGTTCTGCATAGGCCTGAACCTCCTCAGCCAAATCATCAACAAGACTGGCTACGGATACTGACTCAAGAATGGAGCCAACATCAGTCACCATCCTCTACATGGATGACATCAAGCTGTACGCCAAGAGTGAGCGAGACATCGACTCACTGATGCACACCACCAGGCTCTACAGCATGGACATTGGGATGTCATTCAGACTAGAGAAGTGTGGTCGGATGGTTACAAAGAGAGGGAAGGTCATCCGCACAGAAGGGGTCTCACTCCCAGAAGGAACAATAGCAGACATAAGAGGACAGCTATAAGTACCTGAGAATACCACAAGCAAATGGCAACCTCGATGAGGTCACAAGGAAAAGAGCCATGGCCAAATACCTCCAACGAATAAGGCAAGTCCTGAGAAGCCAGCTCAATGGCAAGAACAAGATATGTGCGAATAGCAGCTATGCCTTGCCAGTAATCAGATACCCTGCAGGAATAATTAGCTGGCAAAAGGAGGAGATAAAGGCCACGGATGTTAAGTGTCGAAAACTACTAACAATGCATGGAGGGTCCCACCCCAAATCCAGCACCCTGAGACTGCACAAGAGCCACAAGGAAGGAGGCAGAGGTTCTAGTGAGTGTGAGAACCACTGTCCAGGACAAAACATCCAAGATCCATAGATACATCGGGGACAAAGCCTCAACAGACAATGTGCTCAGTGAATGTCTCAGACAATGGGGAACAGAAGTTGAGGTGCTGGAGGTACCATCATGGGAAGACAAGCCCCTTCATGGGATGTACCACCGGCAAATAACCAAAGTGGCTGATATGAGAAAGTCCTACCAATGGCTGGAAAAAGCTGGACTCCAGGACAGCACAGAGGCCCTCATTCTGGCCGCCCAGCCCTAAACACCAGAGCAATAGAGGCCCAGATCTACCACACCAGACAAGACCCAAGGTGCAGGCTATGCAAGAAGGGTCCTGAGACAGTCCAGCACATAACAGCAGGGTGCACAAGCATACATGGAACGACATGTATGCTTGTGGCAGGCATAGTGTACAGAAACATCTGTGAAGAATATGGACTGGAAGCCCCGAGATCAAAGTGGGGAACACCTCCAAAGGTGGAGAATGTCCGAGCTAAGATCCTGTGGGACTTCCAGATCCAGACAAACAAAATGGTAGGGGCGAACCAACCGGACATTGTTGTAGTGGATAAACAACAGAGGAAAGCCGTTGTGATGGATGTAGCAATACCAAGTGACTGCAACATCAGGAAAAAGGAGCACGAGAAACTGGAGAAATACCAGGGCCTCAGGGAGGAACTAGAGAGGGCCTGGAAGGTGAAGACCACAGTGGTGCCTGTGGTCATCGGGGCCCTCGGGGCAGTCACCCCCAAACTGGAGCAGTGGCTACAACAGATCCCAGGAACATCAGACATCTCAGTCCAGAAATGTGCAGTCCTAGGCACAGCCAAGATACTGCGCAGAACCCTCGAGCAAAACAGAATACAGTCAGCCAAGAAACAGTAGATTTGAAAAATGGAATATGTTGAGTTTCTTTGACAGATCTAGATAATTCCAGAGTTGGACTGGTATTTTGCATGTTTTTGTTCTCCCCGATGGTAGTTAGTGCCTCCTCAGCATGTTGAAGTGCAGAAACCTGCAAATGAGCCATCATTTGATCCATATATGTAAACCAGGGAGAGAACCAAATGACTGACTTTGAACATCCCTGAGTTAGCTGTTCCTACAAACTCTAGAGAAGAGGTCTTTAAATCCAGTCCTCAAGGGTTGGTATCCTGCATCTTTGAGATGTGTCCACTGTCACACACCTTAGTGAAATGGTTTTGAATTGCAACAGGAATTAAAGAAGAGAATTAGAAGTCTGATATGCAATTACAGATTTCTTTCCAAACTTACCATCTGTTCAATGATCAGGATGGATTGTGTTGCCTTTAATCAGAGATGTGACTGGAGTTTCAGACTTGGATCCACATTGCACTTAAGTTGCTAAAGCAAACCTTAGATTTAACAGGCTGTTTTCACACCTGATACTCCAATAAGTTGCAAGTTGCAATATTTTCAGATTTTGGTGTGTACTTTCACACTGTTTGATGTCAAACAATCCAAGCCATTTGAAAAACCCATTCCTCTCCTCCCCTTTGGGGGTGCTGCACCAAGAACTAGTGAAGAATATGAGACAAAACCTCTGAAAAAGATATAAGCATAACTACTTATTGACAAATGTAAACAAAAATTGAGGTGTGAGATTTTAGCTGTTCTAGAATGTGTTTGATAATAATCCACAAGCAAATTCTCCTGCTGCAAGCATGTTTGTTTTTGGTGTATATCCCCTGAATGCCCTCCCCACATATGGATTCAAACAGAGCAAGAGTTTACAACCAAACCACTTAGTCGTATGTAGAAATGTAGAAATTTTTTGTTCTACATCAGAGTTCGATTGCACATTCATGCTTCCCCAAATAAACTGGAGTTTGTAACCAGACGAATTAGAGCAAGGATGTCAAAGTCAAAAACACAGAGGGCCAAAAAAACTAATTTGCTACAAGCCGAGGGCCGGACTGGTTCAACTTTTATTTAATAATTAAATGAATAAAACGATACTTTCTTATGGCTCTGTCAGTAACCTCAAGGGAAAACATTTTCAACAGACAAATAGTTTTGAAAAACAAAATGTTTATTAATATCAAGATAAGTACATAAATTAAAGTGCATGCATTATAAACTGAAAATGCATTATTGTTCATATTCATATCATATTCATCTTTGTCTGTGTGTTTCTGAGAAGTTTGATAGTGCCTTCTTAGATTATATTCTTTCATTACAGCCAAACTTTCCCTACACAGAAGATACACAGGCAGTGATGGCATAGTTACTTTGAAAAAGCAACTTTAATCAGATTACTGATTACTCCTTGAAAAAGTAGCTCAGTTACATACTGATTACTTGATTTGGAAAGTAAGTTACATTAAAAGTAACTATTTTAGTTACTTTCAGCAGCTGCTAACAACAACACTCCACCATCTGTGAACATAACATTGAGCTAAAAAGCAATTTAGCATAAAAGCATTCCCGTTATTTCACCAGATAGTTTGTGATGGGGTTTCATCAGTCATGTTTTGGTTGTTACACAGTATTATTGAAAACTCTTATGGATGAGATCATGTGGCTTCTTGAACTCAAATGCTTGCTCATGGACTTAGTTGAGCTTGTTGTGGCTTTAAGGGGGCATTCACACCAGCCCTGTTTAGTCCACTTTAATCCAGCTCTAGTTTGTTTGCTGAGATGTGAATGCACTCTCGAACACTGATGCAGACCAAAAAAGCATGCCATTCCCTTTTTGCTAAAATTTCCTGAAAAAAATGTGTTGAGTGCATACCTACCAAGTTTCCCATTGTGTCCGCGAGACTGTTTTTTTTACCTCCCTTTCCCGACGTGCTCCAGCATTATTTTCCTGTAAATATCCCATATCGTGCTGCCCACTAGTTCCTTCCAACTCCCCGCTCTCATGTTAGTCTCTTCATCCCACACCGATGGTAGCACCGATGGTGACATTTCCCATATTCTCAAGCCCAAAACTTGACGGGTGTGGTTCAGTGTCGTCTTCAGAGGTTTTTGTCTCTTTTCCTTCAGTGGCTCTTAGTGCAGCGCCCCCACAAATTTTTTTTAAACGGTTTGGTTGATCTGACACGGTGCAGTGTGAACCACACCAGCTGAAAATGTAACAAATGTTAAAATTTTTGTCGCCAATTGAATCGAGTCTACTGGACTATTAGGTGTGAAAATAAGTTAAGGGCTTGGTGTGTCACAGTAGGACGAATCCAGCACTTGTTGGAATGTCATGGGAATGTGGGTTTCAGCTATGTTTAAATTGAACTTTTAAGAGGTTCTCACTGCTTTGTGGAGAGTAGATTCAACATGAGCTCCATCAGTGTTTTGGATTACACTTTGACTTGTGGTCTGTAAACATTCTCATAGGTATGAGAATGAGCAGCTGCTCAGTGTGTGTCAATAGAGCTAGAAATAAATTATGTTGTGGAGCTGTTTCCTGTATGGAACGTGAGCTCTACACCACTCCATCCATCCTACAGCGACACTCATGACCACGTGCATTATGCATTTTTAGTGTTTCCTTCAATAACTTGTATTAACAATCTTATTCTGTTGGCTTATCTGTGTAGAGTTAGATAAGATAAAAGAGAATGAATATTTAAATCTTCCTCATCTGTTCAGCCAAAAATTCTAATTCAAGCTTCGAACAGTGAGCTAAGCTGGTACCAAGAGGACTCTTCCACCAACTTGAGTCATGCTGAGCTCATCTCTAACTGCTGTGAGTTTGTATTCCCACCAGCGATCTTTGTGTTGCATCAGTACTACCATAGTTACTTTAATAATTCCCATGAATGCAGAGTTTTGCTCTGATAATTTGTAAAGTGAACATCAAAGAGTTGACAAGATGTGACCTCTTGTAAAGGCCAACATGAGGCTGGTCAATTGTTTATGCAGTTGCTTTTCCTTATTGTTAAGATCATGCTTGAAATTTGGCAATAAACCAACTGTGACTTAAAATTCTACTTTCTTTTGTAACTTATCAAAGTCCACAAAGCTTGTAAAAGGTCACTATTTAAATCAGTGGTTCGATCAAACCCCAGGGGTTCTGTGAGTCGGTCTCAGGGTTTTGGCGGAGACAAGACACACTCGACTCGTTATGTAAATTCGTGATGACACGCCCTTACATTAATTGGCCAATCAGTACTGCAGGGAATTAAGTGCGCTCAGTAGTCAGTGTGACTGTCGTAGTCATACGTTGGATGGTTTCATTCTTAATATTTTAATTCAAACTAACTATGTCAAGCAAATAAAGAAAGTGGTCGGACGAAAATGTTCAATATGGATTCACACGTATCACGGATTTGTACCCATGAAAGTGATGGGACTCGGTGTCCCATCTGCATGATATGCAACGTCAAGTTGAGCAACTCAAGTCTCACACAGGCAAAACTGAAGGAACAATTCTTGAAGCAGCATAGAGATGGGGAATACAAGAACACGCTTGCTGAATTAAAGGTGAAAAGAGCCAGATTCGATGAAAGGGCCACTCTGCCTGCTCTTGGATTTGTACCCATGAACAAACCGACCCTCAGCGCATCGTACGAATTTGCTTACCTGATCGCAAAAAGGGGTGCAGGGGGAAACGGGTTGCTTTCACAATCTGTGAAACACTCATAAAACCAGCGGCGTTAAAGATGGCCAATATGACACTCGGAACAGAGGCAGAAAATTATCCCAAATTTCTCTTTCAAATGACAGAATAGAGTGCATGAGTAAAGACGTCTTGGCTCAAGTAGTTGCAGATCTAATTTCAAGTCCGGCAAACTTCAGCCTTCAACTCGACGAGACCACAGACGTTTCTAATCTAAGCCAGCTTGCTGTTTTTTTTTTAATGTGAAAGACAACATGATAAAAGAACAGTTTTTTATTTTGTAAGCCTCTTACAACAACAACTAAAGCAGCTGATGTGAAGAAGCTTGTGGATGACTTCTTTCATGGGATATGGTCTCTGCAGTTTGTATGGATGGAGCTCCAGTCATGCTGTGAAGAAAGTCTGGTTTTGGTGCGCTAGTAAAGCCAATGCACCACACATCATTGTTATGCATTGTATTCTGCACAGACATACGTTGGCAACAAAAACCGTGCCTCCAAAAATGGCAGATGTATTAAAAACTCTAGTGGAATGTGTGAACTATGTGCGAAATAGTGCTCTGAGGCACCACATCTTCAGTGAGCTGTGTAAAGAAATGGGCTCTGATTTCGAGGTACTCCTTTAAAATTCTAATGTTCGGTGGTTATCCCGGGGACAGGTGCTGAATTGTGTTTTTGCCATGCGTGTGACATTAACCCTGTTTTTGCAAGAGCACCAAGATTGTCATGCAGATTGTTTCAAAAATCCTGAATTTTTTATCATTTTAGCATACATGGCTGATATAATCGCAGCTCTAAATCATTTGCATCAGCAGGTGGTAGAGTCAACATCATGGAAGCAGAAGAAAACCTGAAAGCTTTAAAAAAAAACTACCGTTATGGAAACGACGAACAAAGAATAACTTCACAAACTTTCTCCTTTTAGACAACTGCGTAAATAAGATCGAAGATGTGTCTGGAATCGGAGACATTTCTGTATCCATGGAACTGAAGCAAACAATTGCCTCGCACTTAGATGAGCTTGCAAATTCTCTCGACGGATATTTCCCTACAAGTGAGTCATATCCAGCATGGGTGAGTCAGCCGTTCACGTTTGCTGTTGAGACAACGGCTGTCAATTGTGAATACCTCGATGAAATCATTGAAATTCAGCAGAGCCAGGTTCAACAGCAACTCTTCAGAACAACAACACTCAATGTTTTGGTGTCGACAGTTTGAAAAGTACCCAGTTATTGCTAAGAAAGCCCTGGAATTTTTTTAGACTATTTTTTACAACATATTTCTGTGAACAATCCTTTTCGAGGATGCTGGGCATAAAAACAAAGAGCAGACTTTGCTGTGAAAATGACATGAGAGTAGCACTTGCCAAGGTGAAGCCACGCATTTCAGAACTGGTCTCTCAAAAACAACAGCAGAAGACACACTGATTTGTAGGTATGTCATTTGTTGTGAGTTCATGGACTGTGTTGGTTTTGTTCTTTGTTCATGCACGGTTCATTTTGAGTACCAGTAAAAATTTTGAAAAAAAATTGTATTTGATTTATTGCTAAAGAAGGGTTTGGTGAATGTGCATATGAAACTGGTGGGTTTGGTACCTCAAAAAAGGTTAAGAACCACTGATTTAAATCATGGCAGAATGACAGACTTGCGAGGACATATATATGTGTAAGTATGGGAGTCAAATGAAGATAACATTCCATACATGCAACCGACAAGCTTTGCTGATGGTGCAAAGCTTGCAGTTTTCATGTGTGTGTTTTTTTTTGTTTGTTTGTTTGTTGTTTTTTTTTGTCTTTTAATACCAAAAATGGAAAAATCTAAATGGCACATCCAAGGCTTAAAAGCAGAAGTTCTTTATTTGATATCTGTAAACACAAAGCTTTTTACCGTTTACACATTTAAAATGCAAGTTGGGTGCAAAATCTTGTTTCTAACTCATATAGGACAGAAATATCTTTTTACTATTTCTGGGAAGATTTGAAGTTAAGTTTTTCGATTTTATTTATTTTTGGGCAGACCTCACACCCAACAATACCAGTTTCTACCAAAGCCTTGGAATACACAGACATAGACTGTAAATCCCTAATTTATAAACTTATAAACTATTAATCAGGCATGGAACATTTGGTAAACCTAAGTAGCATTTGATCCTACTGATGTACTACATTTAGTTGAAGAACAAATAATAAATTGAATCTTGTTCATGAAAATTTTTTAGCAATATTTGAAAACTACATTACTGTTTTTTTCATTAGATAAAGAAAAGTTTCACAAATCAGTGTTTTATAAAATCCAGGATTTTTACCAGAAAATTGGCTGTTTTCTGATGATCTATGGTGATCTACTGTGGGGTGTAACTAAATGTTTTCAGCCAGCTTAAGACAAAAGTTTATGGTAAGCTTTGACCACTTGAAGATTTTCATCTACTCCCCCCCCCCCAACTCATTACAACTTTCCGCTTGACCATATTTTGATATAGGTCAATTTAATCTCCATCCAGTATTTTTGTCTTCATGTTATTGTCCACTGGTGGGCCCCACAAACTGAAAAGATAATCCTACAGCAAATTTAAAAAGTGGCTTTCTTATACTTGATTAAACTTGATTATACATTTATTAAACTTGAACAAAACTAAGTTTATGTTCGGTAATCGTAAAAGGAATATTGATTTAAAACTAGGAATTTAAGTTGTTTATGTAGATGGAGTTAATGAATCTAAGTTTCTGGGTGTGATGATCGATCACAAGATTAGCTGGAAACCTCATATTCAAGCTAAAGTATCAAAGTATTGCAGTCTTCAGTAAAGCTAGACATTTATTGAATAATAAAGCATTATATACTGTATATTCACTTATTTTGCCGTATTTGAATTATTGTGTGGAAGTTTGGGAAATGCAAAGAAGTCCTCACTGAGACTGTTGTACACACTTCAGAAAAGAGCCATCAGAATGGTTCATAATGCAGTGTTTTAAGACGTACTGTATATTCCGGACTATAAGTCGCTCCGGAGTACAAGTTGCACCAGCCATAAAATGCATAATAAAGCAGAAAGACACATAAGTCGCATTTTGGGGGGAAATTTATTTGATAAAATCCAACACCAAGAACAGACATGTCATCTTGAAAGGCAATTTAAAATAAAAATAGAATAGAGGCAACAACAGGCTGAATAATTGTACGGTATGCGAACATTAAATGACAAACAACGAACTGAGAACGTTTCTGGTATGTTAACATAACATATTAAGAGTTATTTAGATAACTATAGCATAAATAACATGCTAATAAGTTTACCAAACCACCCGTGTCACTCCAAATCACTAAATCGTCATCTTCGGTGTCGCTTGTAAACAACTCCGCTGACTCCGGAGGCAGCTTCTACCACATACATTATCAACACAGGCCTAGAACGCCCTCTTGTGGTTTAGTGTGAAAATAACATGTGATATGATATAATATTGTGTTAATAATTTCACACATAAGTCGCTCTGGAATATAAGTCACACCCCCAGCCAAACTATGAAAAAAAACTGTAACTTATAGTCTGTAAAATACGGTAGTTGGAGATCCTTAGCTTTTCCTGGTCTCTCTGTGTTTGCTATTGAACTGTCATTTTGGGAGGGGGCAGACCAGACTTTGGTGGTTATGGTGTTCTAACTCTAGTGCAGCACGATATATGAGAGTGTGAATGACTACATGAGTATTGGTATGTAGTTGGATGTGAATGTCTCTGGAAGTGAATTTTGAGCTATAAAATTTAGCATTGGAACAATTCTAGATTACTTTGGGTACTAATTATAGGTGTATATATGTTTCTTGCATTTAGGGTGTATTGGGAAATGGGTAGGGTTAAATTATTTCTTTCTACCCCTTTTCACTTATGTTAAATGGGACTTTTGTGTTATGTATATTGTTGGGTATGTATGAAAAAATGTCTTCGTACTGGATATTTACTTATTTTATATATTTGTTCTTGTGTGCATTCCGTTAAAGTAGATGTATTGATATAAAATTATTTACAATAGTTTATTTTTACGTATGTTCAATTCTGTGTGTATGCGTGTATATAGGTCTATCATGATCAATTTTACTGAGCAATTAATTCTCTCAAATTATTGCAATTAACGATAATATTGTTTGAAGACCTTTTTAAACCGATGTAATGATAATGACATAATACAAGCACATGCTTCCAAAAATAGTTTCTTTTTAAAAGAACACAACACTGGAACAGGTAAACAAAAACAAAAATAAAATGGGCTGTCGGTCTGTCAACACAAAATGCACTTTAATAAAAACTAAACGCAACATAAAACCAAAGTGGAAATAAAAGCTACATTCAACCAAAAGAGTACAGATTATGAAGACTGTTTACTATATAGCCCTTCAATAATCTTTAGATGGAGAAGATGGGCATATCAGACTACATGATGCAATAGTTCAGTCATCCCTTATGCTAAGGAAATGAGGAAGGGAGGGGTCAGTGGAGCGCACCAGAGGTGAGCCTTTTTTCATCCAGTGTCATCAATAGAAAGAAATGATGATGCCGATAAATTAAAATGGGGTTGATCATTTTCATTTATCATGCAATTAATTGATTTATTATCGTGACAGGCCTACATGTGTTTCCATGTATGAATGAAAATGTACATTAAATGTAGATTCACCCTAGTGTTGTGTATTTGTTCGACACAATGATTGGGACATGTCTGGACTGAATTAATAGAATGAAATCCAATCGAGGACTAATCCTAAACATCTGTTCCACTAATGCTAATACACCAACAAGAAATTTGTTACTCTTTGTCAGACAACCACCATAAGTTCTTTGTGTGGGGTCCTTTCAATAAATACATTCAAAATAATGGGCTAAATGACTGTTGTACTCATCTGGACCTGTATTTTTTTATTTATTTTTATTTTTCTTTATTATTATTGCCGTCATAATTTATTCCTTCCATCTTTTATCGATATTCCGTGTTTTATGGTGAACTGTTTGATAAAATGTTTTTATAAATGTCTGTTGTTCCCTTTGACTCTCTCTCATGTTTAATTATGCTTTACGGACTGACACATATTTTATCCGCTTTTATCAGTACTCCAGTAAGCTGACACTGTTTTGACTGTTTTGTCTTGTTTTTGTTTGTTTACTTTTTGTTCATATGTCTTGGCTTTTTAACTCTGCTATGTACTATACCCCCCTTTTTTAATAAATTTATTTATGATTTTTCAAAGTATAATCACTATGGCAAAGTTAGTCCTGCACCTTTGAGAGGGATCCTGATCTGCCACAAGGTTCCTTTGGTGCTTCCTTCATATGTGCAGCGACATCAAGATATGTTATTGTTTCAGAAAATCTGCAGACTCTGACCAGTTGTTTCAGGACTCATGATGTTGTATCATATTGGATCAAAATGTCACTTTGTCCAGTAAATGTCTCTTTTTGCCTTCTGTTGTTCAAATTGGTTACAAAAGCATTCCAGATTGGAGCATTTAGTTGCATCTTCCTCCATCTGCAGGGTTTCTGAAAGCCTTTGTAGCTTCACGTGATAAAACAAATTAAGTGTCAGAAGGATTTCTGTGAAGGCCTAGTGTTGTTTTTCCTCAGTGCATAAGCCAGTGGCAGTGTGAGGAACACTGGTCTTTTTATAACTACACTACGAGCTCCTGCATTCCCCACCCCCAACAAATACCAGATTCTGGTAAAGAAAAACAGCTGTGGGCAGCGGAGAATGCCAAAGTGTCTCTTCTGTGTTGCTAGAGTTGGCTGCTAACACGGAGCAGCAGGCAGTGGACTGAAACGAAGACAACAGTGTTTTGGCAGATTGCCTCAATTGTAAGTTGCAAAGCAGGAAGTGTAACATTGAGAGTACAGGAAGTAACTGATATGGAGCTGTGCTGCCCTTGTTTGTCCAGCAGCATTATAGAGCTTAAGCCATTAACTTTCTGTCAGAACCTATTCTTTCTCTCTGTTGGAATAAGGAATGATAAATACAGAGCATTCAGACAGACTTAGGACCAGTGAAGTATTCAACAACAGAGGACAACTGAAGCTGAAGCTCATATATGGTCAATGTGGAGGGAATTTCAAAGGGAAAAATAGGAAGTGGTGATGACAACAAGGTCAGAGGAGAAACAGTGACGTAATATAACTGAAGATTTGCTGGGGTCATTTGAATAGCTTTTTTCTCAAACATTTGAAACAAATGTTTACATGTTTTGAGATGCCAAAATGTGGCTAAAAATTAAAAACTGATGAATAATGTTGCTGGTTACACATATAAAGTGCTTGTTTGTTTTGTCTGTTTTTTGAGGACCACAAATTGATGTTTTTGCCTGAAAATTGCTAATTTTAGCAGCAAAGTCGCCAACTTGGGAACAGTTGGCAACACATGCACACATTTCTATTATGTGTGCATGTGTAGATGGACAAAAAAAAAGTTAAATGTGGCTGATTTATCAGTGCACCTCTAAAAAGTACATACATTTTATTTAGATTTGTGTGAACATGCTTTCATGAGTAAGAGTCATCTCAAGCTAACTTGAAGTTATATAGTGAGAATTGCATGCTTCGTGTCTGATATGGGCTCCAAAAAAAGGGTACAACATGACAAAATGAGAACTTACTTTCAAAGTGGACTATGACGAAGTAATTTCTTTGATTATATTGTTTCCATGGTTGTTTGGAGACCAATCTGGAACTGAATGCGTAATAACTGCACAGTCCTTTTTCTAAGTTACTTTAAACACATTTTTAAGCTGATGACAACAACAAATCAACACGTCTAAAAAGGTTTTTACTTTACTCATTTCTACATTTCTTGTTGACTCGTTGATACATTAGCCACATTTTCTTAATGTTTGGGAAATTGGAGATTACTTTTTTCCACATTTTCTTGTTAGTCTGTAATACAGAATGGATGGAAAATCTTTAGGCCAGAGCAGCAAAGCAGGAAACAGGATTTCTTTTTCTTTTTTTTTTTTTAGGCCTTTGCAGTGCTTAGCTGTGAAGGCCTATTGTAATCAGTGTTTATTATTTTTATTATTATTAGGCCCGAGCAGCTAAACGCTGCGAATGCCTATTGTTTTCATACTGTTTATTATTATTATTACGATTATGCCCCCTTAAAGAGGGGGTTTTTGAGGGGCCTTATTATATTCAAAAACTCGCCAAACTTGACGGACGCATATAGCTTGTATAAAATTTACATGTTTTACGGTCATCACAAAAGATTACAAAAGAAACGGCTCAACGGCACCACCTAGCAAATTTCAAAATACCCTTTGCCATGGCTTTATTTCACCATAGAAACATGAAATTTGGTACACTTGTAGAGCTCTGCAAGATGCTCAGAAAATATTAATGTCATAGTGCAAGTCAAACAGGAAGTTGGCCATTTTAGATTAAAGTTCCGATTTTGACCCCATTTTGGCCGTTTATAGCCTTTGCATTTGATCGAACTCCTCCTAGGGATTTCGATTGGTAGTCTGTTCATAAGGCATGGCTAATTAAAAGTTATGAAAACGGTCAGATTTCATGTATGCTGAAGGGGCATTACCGGGGGTCAAAGTTCACCTAATTGCCAAGAAAAACAAAACTGTTGTATCTCCTAGACAAAAAGTCAGAGGCACCAAACATTCAGTGAAGTGATTAATCATAATCGGGTGTCCGACTGTACCTAATGGTTAAATGATGACATCACTTAGGCCATGCCCCCTGAGAAAAGGAAGTGGTATGTTTTACTGTGAACGGTCTCCATCTTACCCCTTTGACCTAATCAACATGAAACTGTGTCCAGAGACAGAAGACATGTTGGTGTGTTGTGGATTCCAACCCCAATTGGTTTCCATGGAGCAGGTGGCCGTGGTGGCGTGGCGAAGTGACCTGTAACGCCGTTGCCTTATGTTTGTCTCTGAATTCCACAGTTTCGAGCTGAGCTGCTCCAAACTCACTAGGATGGATCCTTATCCACCTGCTGACAGAAATCCATAAGAAACTTTGGTGGGCGTGGCCTCATGCCTCTATAGTGCTCCCGAAAATACTTTAAGCCATGTTTTAACCTATAATTATGAAACTTGGTACACATGTGTATCTTGTCAGTATGTACAAAAAAGTCTCTTGGAGCCATGGTCTAAACCCAACAGGAAGTCGGCCATTTTGGATCAAAGCCACCATTTTGTCTATTTTATTGATGTCATATTTGAGCAAACTTGTCCTACAGCTTTTGAGATCCAGGCTTCAAACTCTGTCAGCATAGCCTTGAGGCATTGAAGGTCAACAAAAATTATCAAAGGAATTTTCCTATGTCAAAGCATGTGGGCGTGGTCAAGCTTCAAATCTGGCCATTTAGGCCTGTCACGATACCAAATTTTGATGAGTGATTAATCGTCTCAAAAATTATTGCAATAAACGATAATATTGTTTAAAGACCTTTTTATACTGATTTAATGGAAATGTGACAATGCATGCCAAAGATAGATGCACTTTATTTTCAAAAGGACACTTAACACTGGAACTGATGAACAAAACAACCAAAAACAAAAATAAAATGGATTCTCAGTCTCTATCAACAAAAAAGTACTTGGATAAACACTAAACAACATAAAGCCAAAGTGGAAATAAATACTGCATTCAACCAAAAGAGTAATTATGGGTGGATAAGATTATGAAGTCTGTAAACTATATCGCCCGATAAACCCGGTAACTCTTCAGCTGTTCATCGTTAATGCAACATAAATAGGTTTTCATGATTTTCATTCAGTCAGGACTGACGCTACCTACATGCATTGCAGGTAGATGGTAGTAAAGCATTGCTTAATGCCTGTTTTTAAAATTAGTTAACTGGACTTGTTGCCATTATTTTGTGCCCATTGTTGGACACCATGTAACAGTCATTATACTGCTTGGTTCCTAGAGATGAGTAGATATCACCACAAGGGGGTGCCTGTTTTCTTTTTCCTTTGTTGTACTATTGTGCAGAGTGAGAACTCTTGTTGTAGAGATGATCGGTGATGATGAGATGCAGAGCGGTAAACTATCGTTACTTTTCTCACGTATAATGGATAGTGCAGTGGAGATCTGGCTTTAAATGGACGAAGCAAAATAAAGTGAAAGTGTGTCCTGCTGTTTTGGGTTAGAGTGGCTAACCACCATTGCTAGCTCCTTCTCCAACCACTCACCGCACCGTCACAACCACACAGCATGATTGAACCCGATCGAACCGTTATACCGAGGATTTCTGTCGGCTAGTGTATGGTCTCAGGTTTTGAAAATGGGCCGACAATCGGCTGACAGCTCTAAGATTGTGTATTGTGCAGTAGGCATTACACTAAGGAAATGAGGAAGCCAGGGTCAGTGGAGAGCACCAGAGTTGAGCCTTTATTCATTCAGTGTCATCAACAGAAAGAGAAAAAGGCCGGAAGAAACGATAAAGCCAATAATTGAAATGAGGTAGATAGTTTTAATTTATTGGGTGATTAATTGATTTATTGTTTATTGCAACAGGCCTATGGCCATTTGCTATGAGACATCAAGATGGAATAACTTCCCTCTATAAGCTCCCAGCTGCATCAAACTTCATCTGTATCATCACAGACCAGAGCTCATCACATTTGAATGGTGAATTGGTGACATTATTTTAGACCCTCACCCTTCCAACAGAAAGTCACCTGTTTTCCTACTATTTTTCTTCCTCTTAATGCAGATATCAAACTGTGTTTAATAAATTAGAATAACATGATGATAAATCCTTCTTTCAACGCTGGCTGCTGGTGGGAGCATGTGGGCATGGCTGAATGGTGAATTCTAATTCCCCTCAGGTTGCATACGTTTCTAAATCACTGTTTGGCAAACTTTTTCAGGCTGAGGACCAGTTAACCCATTTAACAAGCTGTCAAAGACCACTTAATCCAAAATTGTGCCCACCATAACACATCTTAATATATGATGCAACCTGAAATGAATATATTAGTGTCTCATGTATTTTTTCTTTGTTCATCCTAATGAGAAGCGTGGTGCTGTATGGTAAATTTGACTGGCCACAACAGACTTAAGAGGCCTACTTTGGAATTTTGAGTTATTTACAAAATTAAATGAAATTGACAATAGCTGTTTACCTGAAAGCAGAGCATCATTCATTATGGAGCAAAAAGCAGTTCTGACTAACTGGAACAATTCCTACAACTAACCGTTCAAAGGAATCCAGTGGCCCCTTGTAGTTTGCATACATCGCTAAATCAGTGTTTCTCAAACTTTTTTGGGGGTGAAGACCCCAAGCTGTCGAGGACCACTTCATTTAAAATTGCCCCTGCAATAACACATCTTAATATATGATGCAAACTGAAATGAAAATATTAGTCTCTTAACTCGTGTATTTTTCTTTGTTCATCTTAATGAAAAGAGTGGTGCTGTAATATATATGTGACTGGCCACGACAAAGCACTGAGAGGTCTCCTTGGGCATTTTGAGTCATTTACAAAATTAAATGAAAACAATAATAGCTGTTTACCTGAAAGCAGAGCATCATTCATCACCAAACAAAGAGCAGTTCTGACTAACTGGAATGATTCCTACCACTAACCATTCCAGTCGCTATAACTTACCTTCCTCAAGTAGTCCTGGAGTTCGTTTTTGTCCACTCAGTGGTGCCCTCGCACCACAAATGGTCCATGGACCACAGTTTGAGTAAGGCTGCTGCAAATCATACATGCTTGCTGGGATTGACCTTTGCTAGTCTCTAAAGAACCCAATAGCTTGTGTATGTCGCCTGGCGGATGGCTGTGGGAACTGCGTGAAAGCGTTGGCGGTGGCGAGAGTGTAATGTTGCTGGAATCCCCACGGTTGCCACGAGGCCGGAGTCGCGCTTTGCTACGAGGGCCTCCGATTCCGCTTGTGACTTTAATTTTCCTTTGTAATTCACATTCAGACCCTGACAGATTCTTATTGAGTTGCTTCTCCACATTTTCAGAATGCCATACCTGGTCCCATGGTTGACAGTGCAGGTCACAACACAAACAAGCATGAAATCTTGGGGGTTAAAAACATGAGGCATTATAGAACTTCTTGGTCTCATTGATGCTCCTGTTAATACACAGTTATCTGTTAACAGTGACATAATGTCCAATATATTTTATATATACACACGAGTTTACAGAGAGAGAATATGCCGAATGCTACATTCAGCATGTTTTTATTTCTGTAAATTTTAATAAGGCTCTACAACTACTTGAAAACCTAAGATTTTTTTTAATCAATTTAAAAAAATATGCAAGACCAATAGAAATAGCTTGGTACCTCAGCGATGTTATACCGAAATGTGCTGACTTGACAGTTGTGCAGTAGATGGTTAATTCGGAAAACCCCAATGTTAAAGAAAGCTGGCTATTTATTGAATTGAGTCCATGCTTATGAATAGAAAGTTGAGTGAAAAGAAAGTGTTGCAGAAAATTGTTAATTGGTTGGATTGCAGTAGTAAATGTTTTAATTTGCTAAGATATACCTTAGCAAAGTTGTACCTTTTAGTTTAACCACAACTGTCTCACTTTCAGATATGATTTGTTTGGCACCTGAAGTATGTTTAGTTTTGAACTATAGTTATAATTTCCATTTGAAATTCAATTACAGATGTATCTACAAAAGAACAATGGTTCCCATGTACATTATTAATTTTGCCTGAATTATTTACTACTTTTTTAATCAAGTATGTTCTCTTTTTACATCAGTCCCCTTTTTATTTTTATTTTTTTTATTTTTAACCTTTTTTTTCTAAACTCTTGTTTTAATCTTCCACCTCCCTCCCCCTCTCTCCAACAGGCAGGGAACTGAAAAAGAGGAAGTGGTGCGCAGCATATATAAAGTGGCTGCTGAAGTGACAGTTCTCTCAAAGTGTATGCTGTGAGATTAGAGAAAGAAGAATCAGGAAATTCTGCTACTCTGAGTGCCATTCTAAAACTTGTTGGATTCAGCTAACTTTTGCCTCTTTTCGTTTTTAGCTGCATATGGCTGCTGTTCGCCTTTTTCCTTTTTCTGCGGAATGAACTGAGGTGCTTCTTCTACTGTCTTCTCAACATAGGGTTATTTTTCTATGGACTCAGATTGAGTAAGTCACCTTAATTTTCTTAAATTGTCGCATGTTCAGTCATTTGTAAATGCAAAAACGAGCTTGCAAACATGGCAACTTTTTTTTTTTTTCTGTAACTCATGTCCAACTGTGTGTTGCAGTAGTGTGAAGAGCTGAGCTCAGGTCTGTACTCCAAGAGTTACCAAGCATTATCGCTCCAGTCTGGTACTTGGAGAGTTGGGTTGACATAATTTGCACTGCAGGTTCAGTTTCAGTCTAATAATGGAGCTTTCATTTAAAAGCCAAATCCCTGTGCTGTGAGAAGGAGTTATTAAAGAGACTTCCTGCAAAAGTCATTCAGCAGGAACAAGGGAAGTTGAACAAAATTCCAATTGTTTATTTTGGTGTATTTTCCGCAAAAAATAAAAACAAACCCTGTCACTTTCTCTTATTTCTTCACTTCAGCATAGTCTTAATCAATTGGTTGCTGCGACATTTCACCTTTTTTTAGTCTGCCATTCATCTGTCACAATAAGCAACAAATTAAACTCAGCATTGTAAATTAAAACGATTCATCATAATCATTTTCTTCTGGACATCAGTCATTAGAGTAGCTTCTCTTTGAATGTTGTAGAAAAGTCGGCGTTTTGGGAAATGCTGCAGACATTTGACATCCAGTACGAAAAGGTTAGCTTGCACTATCTGCCTGTCTAAGCTGAATGATTATCATTTTTTGAACTGCAATTTTGATTAGGGTAAAAGGTGTAAAATAGTTTCCAGTTAGAAATTTAAATATTCTTTTTAGAAAAGAAAGTTCACTTGGTCTGTGAGAGTGTGTATTTGCAAGTATATATGCCATTATTAGTATTATTGCTTTTTAAATGAAAATGCTATCAATGTTATAATTTATTTCAACTTCTGGGAATGTATATCGTCCAGCAAAAATTGTCCACAGTCCTAAATTCATTAATTTAACTTAAATGTTTTCGCAAAGTGAAAAACATTCCAACTCTTCCTTTTAATCTGTTAAGTAAAGCTTTAAAGTGATATTTAGCACTGTTTGATTACCCTGCTCAACAATAAAACTTGGTGCAAAAAAAGGAATATAGGTAAGGCTTCCATTTCCTCTGAGAACTTTCAGAACAAGTAGCTGTTTTATTGGTGTCATAATGGCTAGTTGAATTTATGTGCACACACGCCATAAGCAGCATGTCTGGTTGTATTTGAGAATTGCTTTCATTAGTCATTTTAAGAAGTGAAACAAGGAGGCTTTCTTAACAGCAGGTGTGGTATGTGATGTAAACGGATGACAGGTCCGCATGATGTAACCGTTCAGTGCTTGATTTTAAATGTCCAAATACAACAATGGACACCACACATAAGATTTGTTTTAAAAAGCTTAAGGATAAGAGTAACTCAGTAAGGTGTAAGACAATCTCCCAATTCATATGTCACAATGTTTCTAGAGGGATCCAGTCGCTCTGGGAGTATGGGGTTTGATATGGACTGTTAGATCATGGTCTTAAGCCAGAAAAGGGCCTTCTCCAGGTCAGGGTCTGGGGTGTTCTGCCCCAACTGGAGGAGTTTAAGTATCTTGGGATCTTGTTCACGAATGAGGGGAGAAGGGACCGAGAGATCGACAGATGGATTGGCGCAGCGTCTGCAGTGAAGCGGGTGCTGCACCAGTCTGTTGTGGTGAAGAGAGAGCTGAGTCAAAAAGCGAAGCTCTTGATGTACGGCTGAAATGAATTTTCTACGTTGAGTGTCTGGGATCTCCCTTAGAGAAATATGGTGAGAAACTCGGTCATCCGGGAAGGAATAGAGCTGCTGTTCCTTCACGACGAGAGGAGCCAGTTAAGGTGGCTCGGGCATCTGGTCAGGATGCCTCCATCTGGTTAGGATGGAGGAGGCCCCGAGTAAGACCCAGGACATGCTGGAGGGATTATGTTTCTCGGCTAGCCTGGGAATGTCATGGGATTCCCCCAGAGGAGTTGGAACAAGTGGCTGGAGAGAGGGAAGACTGGGCCTCCCTTTTTAGGCTGTTACCCTTGCAACCCAACCCCGAATAGATGGATGGATGGATGGGTTGACACAGTTGGCTAATAAAGGTTTCTCTTTAGGCCTGTTGACAACAATTGACATGTTCTTTGCTAATCGCTAATTATGCTAAAGTTGGCATAGAAAGCATTTCATAACTTTCTGTAGTGGCTAAACTAAAAGTCTATTTCAAAGATTTTAAGGGATCTGGACTCTAACTTAAAAATGTTACACTTGACCTAATTAAAGTTGAAGTGTGGAATGCCATGTTATGCTATACAGGCAACACGGCTTGAGATTGATGAGCCTCTATTATGGACCACTGCCACCAGCGAGTGAGTAAAATATGTGGATACTTAAAGATCTCTTTAAAAAACATGACTACTGCCTATTTTAATAGTTCAAACCCAAAGTATACCTTAAGAAGTAATTCTCACAGTAGAAACTGCCCTAGACTTCTACTTTAGAAACCAACACATACACTCTTTATTTCCACTCTTGAAGGTTCAGCCAATCGGTGCTAAGGAAAATGAATGGTGCTCCTGGATTGGCTGCTTTGCAAACACCAGCCAATATCATTTCAACTAGCTTTGCTATTTGTGCTGAATTGGATTGTCTTTCAAATATTTTAGATAAAGGGGAAAAACCAATGGTTTAATTTTTTTTTTTTTTTTTTTTTTTTTGTGAAGAATTTGAAGTCAAATTCAACTGAAAAATCTGCTGGCAGGTGAAAGTGCCAAAATAAAAATGGAAATTGGTAGTTGTTTAAAAGCTATTTTGGAATATTTTGAATTAATTATAGATTTAAGACAAAGTTTGTAATTTGTGAATTTATTTGCGGAAACAAAAAAATTGGGATCATTAGTTATTCCAAAATCCCTATAAATGCATTCCAATTCAAGTTAGTAGCCAGACCCATTGGAGAGTTCTTTTGACTTATTTTACATTGACGTTTTCCTTCATGATGCAAATGAACTTCTGCTACCCCTAATAGCTTGACATTTTCAGTGTGTTTTTTTGGTTATAATTTCAATGTGTGCAATAGATTTTTGTTCCCTTTTCAGATCTGGTTCTCTTCTTGCATAAGCATATTGTTGCTTCACAAGGATGTTGCAGTTGAGTCTCAGTACAGGCTTCTAGAAAATCTTATCTGCAAAGAACAGTTCACATTTATTCCTGTGTCTTGTTGGCTACAAAGCAGTCAGTTCTGTAAGTTATGCATGCTCGCATAAGAAACTGTGCATTACTCTGCTCAATCGAGTACTAACTAACAGCAACTGCTGAATGGTAAAACTGAGGTGTGTGTGAGCGAGTTCACGCACACACACCACAGGAAGTTAGCTTAGCCACTCAGCACAGTTTTTGCACAGCCTCTGACACATTTATCACGTTCCTGAACAGCATTTAGAGTGTCTACGTCTAGTTTCCCAGAATTCAAGTTGACAGTTGGTCTGAGCGTTCTTTTTGATCACCAACATGCCTGTTTGGTTGCTGTACAAAATTAGTAGAAGTGAACTATACCGAAGGGGCGTGTGATTTTTGGATCAGTTGTCTTTGGCCTCTGAAGGCATCTGTGGAGAAAGCATGATAAGGTTTTTTTTCTCATTGGTACACCTTTGAAAGATTTACCAAAATGCTACATCCTGTCACCTGCTTAAGCAGGGTTGTTGTACAAAGTCAGTTTAGAAATGCTAACAGCATCCTGCAGTAAAAGACAGCGAATTGTATTGGTTGCATTAAGCTGCCAAAAAATCTAAGGAATATGCAAAGAGTTCCAACAGTAAAGCATACTTTTTAATTTAAGAATGTTTACAAGTTAATTGTCTAAATGTCAGATTTGTTTTTATGCTAAAATCTTTACACACAATACCCAATCATGACAATCGGAATATATATGTTTTATAAAATATGTTTGAGGCTAAAAAATCTTACTTAATTCTTTTTCTTTAGTTATGACAACTTGCTTTTCAGTGCACCTTAAAAGGTACAATTTTTAAACGTTTTACTTTGATTTTACTTGAAACAATTAGATTCAATGCTACGTTCGTATCCTATGACTGACGTCATGACCCAAGCTTTACTAGGGACAGATCCTGTACCAACCAGGTGCTGTGGCGGTGCAGGGCTAGAGCCCAACTTGCATAAGAAGACCTTAGTCCTCAACATGCCCGTTGGAAGTTAAATTCTAGCCTGATGACCTGTGCTGCATGTCTTCTCTCTCTGTCATTACCCACTCTCCTGACTAACTACTCTCAGATAAAGGCTGCCTGAGCCAACAAAAAAACTTTAAGAAAGATCTTGTGTTAGTTTACTGCTTTGTGTGAAGTAAACCAAGTAATTTGAGTAAGGCTAAATTTGTCAAGTTAACATATTTGAATTGTTACAATATGTTGTTGTTGAAGCAATTCAATTAAGTTGGTCCAACTATTTTCTTTTTCACTGTAAGAGGTTTTTTCCCCCGATGGTTTTAAGGAATGATGCCTGGTTTTCTTCACCTACAATCACTGACATTCATATCTTTGTCTCAGCAGACCAGAGAATTAGAATTTTCATGAGTTTAGCATTCTTCAAGTTCCTTTTGGCAACTTCAGTTGAGCCGCTCACTAAGTCTGTGCAGAGCGAAGCTGGAGTTCTGACAGACGAAACCCAAACAGTGATTCGCTAGCATTGCCCCATAAGGCAGTAACATGGCTGCCTCCTGGCTGTCGCAGCGCCATCAGGTTGTTGGTCTCCTCACCGTGTCCTTCTATGATTGTTCAACTCTAGTCCTGGTTCCAAACTGTTTCCATAGATAATCAAGACTACTTTGCTCATCGAGACTTTCAAAGCAGCAAGTTTTTTTTTTCCTACCTGGCCCCAGATTGATCCTTTGACTTCATACTTGGTTTGTGCTCAGACTGTAGACTGTGACACTTTGTCTAGACAGGTGTCTGCCTTTCCAAAACACACAAAAAACATAAAATTAAATTAATTTTAGAGCCTTTTATGACCGTTTATCTCTGAAATTAATTAGATATATATGTTATTTATAGCTACATGGTGGTTAAATTTACAGGTACACACAGGGAAAGTAGACTGAAATAGAATGGCAGTGAACTGGTACAAACTGGGGGTTGAAATTGGCAAAGAAACTAATCCACATTGGAATATTCTTTTCCTGAAAAAATTTATTGTATTCTAGATGACCAAATTTCTACAGTGTTTAAGTACATAAATTACACAAACTCCCATGTGGTCAGTATGAAAAATCAAAGTTACAACTTCTTTGGTCTGTGTCAGTTGTGGCTTTAATTTACATGATACTTTACCATCAGCAGACTTATTTCATTTAATTAGTTTAGCAGTTCAGCTGCTAAACTAATTAAATTAAACTAATTAATTAGTTTAATTTAATTAAACCTAAATTAATTAATTTAAGTTTAATAACTTAAATTAAGTTATTAATTTAATTTAAGTTAAATTAATAACTTAATTTAATATTTGGATGAATTGCTGCGTTGTTTTGCAAAAGGGATTCAGTAGAAGGTTCAGGAAGTCTTATTATAGCCATATGTAAATGGAAATGTATGTTAACCATACTGAGTGTGTGTGTGTGTGTGGGTGTGTGTGTGCGTGTGTGTGTGTGTGTGTGTGTGTGTGTGTGTCACATGACTGTCTCTTCAAAGGATTCACCGGCTTTAATCTAGTCACATCTTCTCCTCTGCTGCTCTTCCCTCTCTGTCAGAAAAAAAACATTGTTCATAGTTTACTAATATTAGGCCACATCTCAGAAAGAGAAGAAGAGAAGTGGTTTATTTCCTTTGGTCATTTCAACACACTGGCCTGTTTTGTATTCTGCAAGTTTATGCATTCATTCAGAACTGCTGCGGAGTTCATCTGCAAATTGCAGATGCTCTTTGACTTCCAGACATCTGCTTAAAATGAATAAATGGCAAGTCATTAGCTGTGGAATATCAGGGAGGAGCTTTCCGCCACAGGCCTTCTCACCTGAGAGCACGCTGGTAGCCGGAGTCCGATCTGCTGCTGTTTCATGCGTCCTTTCATGACTGCCACAGGAAATGAGTTGACATGTCACCCTCAGTATCTGCAGTAAAACTGTGAAAGCCAGTGAGTCATAGCAATGCTAATTTTAACTGTAGATTAGGCCTACAGTCTCCATAATTCTCTGATTCTAACCAGTTCTATTCAGTTTAAAATAACAAGTGTAGTATTCCCCTCAAAGAACCACTGATAAATATATGGACACTTCAGGTGCAATGTTTGTGCAGCGGAAGATAAACTTATTCTCACCTCTAGTGATGGTATGTAAAGTGAATCTTGAAGATAAATTAGTCTTTTATTGTAGTTGCGAAATGTTTCACTGAATTTATTTGGATTCTAACAAGGTGAAGTGTGATACACGCTGAATGAATACCACATTAAAGAATCTTACAGTGGCAAAAATAAGTGTAAATGTGATGATGACACCAGACATGTTATCATTGTGTGACCTTTAGCATTTTGGGTTATGTTATTTGTGTTTTGTGTGAAACTGACAAAATATTACATAATCATAAAAAAGCAAGTTCATAGCACTTGGAATATATAAATCAAACTTTACTGCACTCAACAGTCCTTGCACACACAGTAATTGTCATAATAGTATTTCTGCAGTATATTGTGCAGTTCTACATGGCATAATTAATTTTACTCCAAACAAAACAATAAAATTTGCCTGGAGTAGAAATATTTCTTAGTACTGGCTCATTTATTTGTCGGCACAAAGCTACAGGAAGTGTTAACTGTGTTAGTTTGGTGATTAGTAAAGCAGCTATATTTACCACAGTGAAAACACTGAAACATTGCTATTATTCTATCAGTAAGGTGTTTTTTCTTTCAAAACGTTGGATGCTGCATTCAATAGAACCTTTTGTTAATTTTTTTGTGGGAAGTCACTGCTGTTCACGGCCACCACCTACTCGGAGTGATATTGTTCTAGCATCGGTAACAGAAGTAACAGAAAAATGCTTGAGCTTTCAGCCTTCAACTCTCAAATTTGAATGCCATTTTTTTATATATAGAAAATTCACTTTTATAGAGAATGTCTGAAAGGACTGCTTTGGCATTTAGCAAAATGCAGTTGGTGGAAATCTTTTGGCTCTTGGAGAAAAATTTTGTGTCTTAACTAGATCCCTCTAAAATGAATTAATTACTTTTTTTGCATTTATTTTTAGATCTCTTAATAATGTTGTGAACAGTAAAATTTTATGTCTCTTATTTGAATTATTTTTAATGCTGTCAGCTGAAGTTTTTAAGGAAAATATCTGACACTCAAAATCTGTCAAATGATCTGAATTTTACATTAGTCTAATTCCATTTCTGTATTAAAAAAACTGCAAGCATTACACCTGTGCGGAGGCATTATGGTGTGACTTATGATACTTGCATGTGGTCAGTATCATGACTTAAAAGACAATGGATTAGAAATTTAGCATTTTTGTAAATTTGGTGTTGAAACAGCTGAATATTGGCTGAGGTTTCAAACCAATCATTCACAAACCAGCAGAGAAAATTCTAAATCCATCTATTACTGTTTCAGCACAATCCTAGACAAACCCATTCCACAAAATAAATCACGTTTTTGTTGATATTTTGTTCTTTTATTTGACCATAAGAAAAGGGTAATTCAATTTCCAAAACTCTAGACCAAGGTGCACTGGGGGAAACTCGTCATTTCTCAAAAGCCTCGCTTTCAGTCGCTTCTTCAGAGTCTCTGAAATATAACAGATTCCTATGAGAGTTGAAGAGGTGAAGTGCTTGCAGAGAAAATTGTGCTTGTGGCTTGTTAGAATACATGCATGGAAAACTCAAGATTTCTTGATTAAAGTTAAGCAAGCTATTTGGCATGTGCCATCATGCTGGCTAAATGTGTTTTGTTTTTTGTTTTGTTTTTTTTTCACATTTTGCCCAATTATACCACATATTATCTCTTAATCGATGTTTCATTAGTGCAGATGACTCTTCTGTTTTTCTGCTTTTTTTTTTTTCTGCTGTCACATAAAATACATTTAGGGTTAGGGTTATATTTTTGTGAACCAAAACTTCTATTTTCTCCTTTTGCTTTAAGAAAGTCTCAATCTCTGGGTTTGTCAGGAATTTAGCAGCAATGCAGAAATGTTTTTGTTGGTCCAACTGAGCAAGAGCAAGTGAGACTAATGGGAGTAAAATGGTTAAATAAGCTCTCTATTTCATCCAAGTGTCAAGTTTGTTAAAGAGATAGAGTAGGAAGAGGAAAAAAGTAGTGCTAAAGAAAAATGTGCCAGGAAAAGCAAAACTGAGTAAAAACAAAGAGCAAGAATCCGAAAATGATGTTGCTCCGATGAAGCTATCAACATTATCCTGGCAGCCAAATAGCTGTGGTGCTGCAGGCGCGATGTGACTTCCTGTTTGTTGCTGTGTAGAGGAAGTAAGAGGCCCCTCGAGGATGGTCTGAAGTGTGAAGCAGAGTTGTGAGTATTTTTGTTTGGTGGAACAGGGTGATTCAAGTGTGAAAATAGATGCAAATGCATTAAGCTCTAACATGTGTGTTTTATAGCTGAGTTCTTGCTAACTTCTTCATTTTTGTTGTTGGCATTAAATAAAAATCTGAAGTCAGACTTTATTTTTTTATTTGCTTTTGTTCTCTTCAAACTGTCTAAGAAGTAAGTTCTAAAGGTTTGCTTTAAACCTTTAGAACCAAATCCAGGCAGAATTAGGATGGGGAAGTAGCTATCTGGGATTTGTTTGGTCATGTGATTGTGACAGTGATATAGCACAGGATTGTGGGATATTTTACTGAAGCAGAGCAGCTTCATCTGCAGTGTAGTCATTTTAAAGATGTTGAAAGAGTAATAAAATAACTATAATGATAAATATAGGTTATCAACCATAGATACATTAATATTGGTTTTGGCCTAAATTTTCATATATAATTTTATTTTTGTTGCAATAAATACCAGAATTTATTGTTAGAATATTTTTTGTCCCCATCAACCAGTCGTAGTGTGACAGTCTCAGGCTCTTCCAGGACTGAGGAGTAGTTATAGATTTTGGCGGTTTAGAGGATTTCTCTTTTGTTTTTGGCTAAACACCACAAGCCATTTCTCCCCTAGAGCTAGCTAAGCTCCCCTTAGCTTTTACCGTTTAATTTTAAGCAGGAAGTGCTCTAGAAGCACTTCCTGCTTCTAGAGCGGTCTCCGGTACCCTTAGTGTTCACATATGCATTCAGACCGAACCAGAGTTCACTTCAAGCAAACCCTGACTGAGATTTCTAGGCAGAAATAAAATTCAACATCTAGCTTGACTTGTTGCAGTAACAGTGACACAACCAGTCCGTAGCTTTAGAGAACTTACTGTTTCACACAAGTTGGTTTAAATGCCTCTTTTACTTCATTTAATGAAATCATCATCCATCCATCCATTTTATTACACCCTTATCCCATTGAGGAGAAGTGCTGGTGCTGGTACACCCTGGACAGGTCGCCAGACCATCGCAGGTGAAATTATCATTTAAAAACTCATTTTAAACAGTTTTGGTTATCTTACTGATATTAAAATTAAAGGATGTTAAGCCTTTTAGTGTGACAAAAGACAGAGGGGTTAAAACTTTAACATTTGTGGTTTTTGTTAGGAATATGATGTGTTTATTGTTAATATGACATAATTGGCTCATCTTAAGGCCAAGTCTAGAGCAGTTTGTCAGAAACTATAGACTGAGAATATTTACAGACTAAATAGAGAGAAGCAGGTTTTAGGGAACTTATCCTTCAAGTTCCTGCTCTCTTGAACAGAATATTACATTGTGTTGGCTCCACTTTGAACCGTTGGCAATGATTGCATGTGTTGTCTTACACTTTTCCTGAGTAAAGTCTTTGCTCACATCTTTTCTTTGCAGTTTCCCCATAAATTTACTAGAAACTAAGAATGAAGCATCTCAAGAAAATTGCATTGGAAGCAGTTTTCCAGATGGGATTTAATTCGATCATTAGTTTTTTTTTTCATTTGGAGGGTTAAAATTAAACGGTAAAAGCTGAACGAAGATGTTTCTATGTCACATAAATTTAATGCTGGTTTTTCACTGTTAGGACTCCTATCAATCAGGAGTCCTGATTGATGGGACTCCTGATTGAATGTAAATGTTTAAATGTTCTTTTACATTCTGTCAGACATTTCCTCTAATGTGTTGCTAAAAATCATTTAAGGAACTGAAAGCAACTGTTGTGACAACTGCAGAAAAGTTTTTTTCAGGCTTGAACTCTGAGATGTTATAAAGAACTTGCAGGTTTTCTCAATGCTAGCAGGTCAGTTCAGGTAAAAAAAAAAAAAAAGAAAGTTTAACCAGAAGGAAAATTAAACATTGTCTAACTTGTCATCCTGGTGTATTTGAGGCGTTGTAGTGGATCGTGATGCTGTGGGCAGGAAGGATCTCCAGTAGCAGTTGGTCTGGCATGCTAACGGGTCAGACAAATCGGAACTAGCATTAGCAGAAAAACACTGTAAAAAAAACATCCGCATACTTCACCGTAATAAACCACAACATAGTGACAGAAAAATCTGGAAATTATAAAACAATTTAAAACTGGTTATTTGATGTGAAGTTGCCATAAATAAGTTGATCTGATACATGAATTTTGATGGATATAATTTAACATCCTCTAAAGTTGTAGTCTCAGTGATTTGCTCATAGTTCTACATACAATATTTATAGAACGCCGTCTGCAGCTTTAAAAGTGTTAGGGTCAGACAGATTTATTTTTTATTACAAGAATAAAGTCATAATATTAATAGAAGAAAGACTATATGAGAAGTTGTAAAATTAGAAAAAGTTGTTTTAATGAGAGCAAAGCCTTGATAAAGTTATAAAGAACTTCTCAAGATGCTCAACATTCCTCATTTTACCTTTTATTTTTTATGTGGGAGTTATATAAGTACAACTTTAATCTCATAATATTGTGACTTAATTCTGGTAATATGATTTCATATTATCATGGGGTTATTTTCTTGTATTTTCACAGACTTTTAATATTAGGATTTTTTGTCATACATATCTATGTATATTTAAAACTTTGTCTTGTATTCTGACTTAATTTTTGCAATATTATGAATTTATTCTCATGCTGCAGACCTTATTCTCATAATTAATTTTTTTTTCTCAGCCTGTCCCTAGTCCTCCATCGTAACAACATGCCCATCAGTGTTGAGTGGAAATATTTGAAACAGCTTCAGCTCTTTCATGTTAGTGACTGACTGTTGCAGCCATTTTTCAACCAGCAGCTCTTCAGTGTTCAACAAACAAAAGACTGTCTTGTCTCAGTAATATAGTCTGCTCATATCATTGTTTTCTGAGGCATTTCATTTAAATTATTGTAACCTGAGGAACCGTATGATAGATATAGATATATCACTCACACTTTTTTCACACTTTTCAATGTTTTGAACATGTTTTGGGGTTTTTTCACCAGGGTGATTATTATAAAATTTCTAGATGAATCCAAAGCTAATTCTCCAAATTTTTAGGATTTTAATGGACATGTTAAGTTTATGAAGAAGCCCTTCAGTGTTTTTTTTGTTGATTTGGTGGATTAAAAGAGGAAAAAACATTCATCAGTACCATTAAACATAAGGGCAAAATGAGAAGTAAGAAACGTTAAACTTCCACATATTGTGATGAAGTTAGTTTATGTTTAAATACTGACTGATATTCTGCTGAGTCTGAGGAGATTTTCTCTGTTCTATCAGATATTTTCACTTTTTTCTGCACCTTGAAAGTAGGTGTCTCAGATTCTACTCTACTCTTTAGTCAGACGGATTTAACTCTAAATTAGTTTGAGCGCTTTAAAATTGGACTTGGTGGTGATTTGAATGCAATGTTTGGTGACGATGTGTGTGTTCTGTGACAGGTTGAGGAATCCAACGCAGATAGAGACCAGCTAAGAGCAGAAGATGCCAGCTCCGCCTCCCCCTCCACCCCCAGGGCCGCCACCTCCTCCCACTCTGGCTCTGGTGAGTCTCTGCTCCTCTCAGATGTCATGCTCAGCAGAGATATCTAGTGGACAAACCCAGTTTATGGCAGAATCAATGTTTGGATTCGGACTTAACAGCTGTACCCTAAAAATATATATTTTCTAAAAAAAATAAAATAAAAGCTTCAATGTTGAAGTTGTTTTTTTGTTTGTTTTTTTTTTATGTGCAAGGCCATTATTTTAGGAATATGACGATATCAAGGAAAACGGTAAAAATGTGACACATGTAGATTTTTTTCTTTCTGGTTCTATTTATTTATAATGTTGGGTTTATTTCGTTTCCCAACCTGCAAGAATCAACCAGAGACACACACTACTCTTCTGCAGAAGAGGGGAGAGCCAGACGCGGAGAACCGCCGTCAAACACTGTCTGAGATCAACTCCGACGACTCTCAGTCCCCAACTGCCT